>CM046814.1:22575141-22773447 GCA_025617385.1 Murraya koenigii | reverse complement strand
CACAAAGCTTATTAGAGAAAGCTCAAGAACATTACAAGAACAATTCACACACTCTTACAAATTCCTCTCAAGAGCTTTGTTATGCTTCTTATTCTTTCTTGCTCTTAGACTTATATCTCACAACACAATAGCATAGGTATTTATAGTGAATAAAACACAAACATAATCATAACAATACACATCACCTAGCACATTTCACTAACCTTTCATCATAACACCAAACATATTCCACTCACCTAACATGCTCTAAAGGAATCCTTTAATGGCATCAAATGTGTAAAGCTAACCTCCACTCAACATTGTAGACCCATGATGATGAAGCATGATGATGGAGCATGATGATGGAGGGCCATGTACAACTCAACACATTATTATTTTGTAAACAAGTTTATTATTTTTCAACAATCCCCCTTAAACTTGTTTCTGTGACTCTAAGACTTCTTGCTCGAGGAGTTTAGTGAAATTATCACCAACTTGTTCTTTGGCTTTATTCTTCTTATTTTGATTGAACAATGCCCTGTAGGAATATGCATTTAATCTTCTTTTTCGTACTTGTACTTGTTCTCCATCACTTTCGCCGTTCATTTCTTTGATTTCCACAGCCAATTGTTTCATAACACCCAATGAATTTCTCAATCTGATAAAATCTTCTTGTTTCAATGGCTTAGTAAATATATCAGCTGCTTGATCTTGAGATTTGACATACTTTATTTGTACATCATTTCTTTCAATACACTCCCTTATGAAATGGTAGCGAGTATCAATATGCTTACTTCGATCATGGAAGACTGGATTCTTTGATAGGGCAATTGCAGACTTGTTGTCAACAAAGATTTCAGTTGGATCTATTTGGAACAAACCCAACTCCTTCAACAAATTTCTTAGCCAAATTGCATGGCAAACACTTGAAGTAGCAGCTACATACTCGACTTCACGGTGGAAAGTGTGACAATTGGTACTGCTTTGACATCCACGTGAAAGCGAGTGTTTCCCATGAAGAATACAAATCCGGAGGTACTCTTTCGATCATCTAAATCTCCACTCAATCGCTATCGCTATATCCAACAAGCTTGTAATCATCGGAGAATGAGTATAATAAGCCAAAATCAATTGTACCTTTTATATAGCGAATGATTCCTTTTGCGACTTTAAAATGGGTGATTGTTGGATTCTCCATATAGCGACTAACGAGCCCAACGGCATAGAGAATGTCTGGCCTCGTACATGTCAAGTAACGCAAACTTCCAACAAGGCTCTTGAAAAAAGTTGGATCAACTCTTTCTTCTTCATCATGTTTGGACAATTTGACTCGCATTCCATTAGGCGTACTTACGGGCTTGCAATCATGCATCTTGAACTTCTTGAGTATTTTCCTTGCATAGCATTCTTGGGAAATGAATATGCCTTCTTCCTTTTGCTTGACTTCAATGCCCGGTAGTATGCCATTAGTCCAATGTCGATCATCTCGAACTCTTTCACCATCACTCTCATAAACTCTTCAAATAACTTTGGATTGCTTCCAGTGAAAATGAGATCATTCACGTACAGGCATACAATCAAGATGTCTCCATCTTTGACTTTGACGTAGAGAGCATGTTCATGTGGACATTTGGTGAAGCCATTCTCTTTGAAATATTTGTTGATTCTATTATTCCATGCCCTTGATGCTTGCTTTAACCCATAAAGTGCCTTCTTCAATCTCAAAACTTTTTATTTTCATATCCTTCCACCACATAGCCCAATGGCTGTTTGATGTAGACTTCTTCTTTGAGAAATCCATTTAAGAAAGCAGACTTTACATCTATTTGATGAATCTTCCACTGTTTTGGGCTGCTAAAGAAATGATTAGTCTTATAGTTTCCATTCGGACTACTGAGAGCAAATACCTCATCATAGTCGATGCCAGCTTTTTGACTATAGCCTTTTGCAACTAACCTCGCCTTGTGCCTTTCAATCTCACCCTTGACATTTCTCTTCGTCTTGTAAACCCATTTGACACCGATGGCTTTGTGACCTTTGGGAAGTGTAGTAAGTTCCCAAGTGTCATTCTTCACTATGGCTTTGATTTCTTCATCCATTGCGATTCTCTATTTTTCATCTTGTACAGCTTCTTCAAAGTAAACTGGCTCACAATCAGCAAAGAGGCAAAATAGAGTGAGATTATCATGTCTCTCAGTTACCTCATAGAGATCTTGAAGACTCCTCGTGCGTTCTTCAATTCTTTCATTTAAGAAAGATGGTGGTGAATCTCCATGTGTGGTTGATCTTTGGTGAGATAGGTGGACTAACCTAAGCACTTGTTGTTCTTCTACTACTTGTTCCTTCATTGTTTGTTCATTTTCTTCAAAAGGAAAAAATTGAAGTCATCCACATGAGAGCCAAAATCCCATTCTCCTTCTTCCTCAAAGATTATATCTCGGCTAATCACGATCTTTCCATTGTCTGGATTGTACAACTTGTATCCTTTAGAATTGATGTCATAGCCGAGTGAAGATGAATTTCTCACTTTTATCATCCAGACTTGGCTCTTCTCTCGTCTGGTACATGTACATGGGCAATGCTTCAAAAACTCTCGGATGGGTTATGCCGGGCTTTCTTCCACTCCATGCTTCTTATGGTGTCTTGCCCACACACTTCTTGTTGGAGATCGGTTGGATAAATAGATTGCATAAGCAACGACTTCAACTCAAAATTCTTTGGGTAGTCTTTTGCTCTTGAGCATACTTCTCGCCATGTCGAGGATAGTTCGTTCTTTCTTTCTGCAACACCATTTTTTGGGGGATCTTGGAAGCTGTCAAAGGCGTCGTATTCCATTTTCGTCACAAAACTTCACAAATTCTTTGGAAGTGAACTCTCCACCTCGATCGGATCTCATGGCCTTGATTTGGTGTCCACTTTCTTTCTCCACTGCAGACTTTGAACTTCTTGAAAACTTTAAAACTTCGATTTACGCTTTAAAAATATACCCAAGTTTTCCTTGAAAAATCATCTATGAAAAGAAGGAAGTAGTTACTTTTACCAAGAGAGGTTGGCTTGAATGGACCGCATACATCGAGTATGAATAAGCTTGAGTGGCTTCCGAGCTCTTGAGTTTGACTCCTTTGGAAAACTCTTTCTAAATTGCTTGCCAAGTAAACATCCTTCACAAACTTGATTGGGATGATTGATTGAAGGTAGGCCTTTCACCATGTTCTTTCTTGATAGTAGCTCTAGTCCACCAAAGTTGAGATGTCCATATCGAAGATGCCAAATCCAGGTTGGATCTTTATGACAAGCCTTGAGACACTTTGCAACATCATTCTGAATATTTA
This sequence comes from Murraya koenigii, assembly GCA_025617385.1. Lineage (NCBI taxonomy): Eukaryota > Viridiplantae > Streptophyta > Magnoliopsida > Sapindales > Rutaceae > Murraya > Murraya koenigii. The sequence continues at coordinate 22,770,136 of CM046814.1, read as the reverse complement.
AAGGAAACATTCTATTCTTCGACATTTTCACTTTTGTAATTAAGTTTCCTTTGTCATCTCTTAAAAAAAGACTATAATCTTTAAGATGAATATCATAGCCTTTTTCTAAAAGTTGACCTAAACTTAGAATGTTGCTTTTCATATTGGGCACATAGTAAACATTTGAAATTAGTTGGTGGCTACCATCTTTTATGCGAAAAAGGATGTTACCTTTTCCTTTCACTGGTACTTTTGAATCATCTCCAAAAGCGACGCTACCATTCACTGATTCATTCATCTCCACAAACATGCTTCTGTTTCCGCTCATGTGATTGCTAGCACCTGTGTCAAGATACCAAGTATTTTCTTGACCTCCATTGTTGTCATTACGTGCTAGTAAAAGTGTGCCATCTCCATCATTCTTCTCTTCAATATAATTTACTTTCTCATCTACTATGTTGCTTGGAATTCTGCATTCTGAAGCATAATGCCCAAATTTTTGACAATTATAGCACTGCACTTGAGATTTTTCATACCTCGATCGTGGATTGTTTCTTCCTCGCCCTCTGTTTGAGCTTTCTCCTCTTTCATTATTGAAGGAGTTTTTGTTGTTGAAATTCCAGCCTCGTCCATGACCACGACCCCTACCTCGTCCTCGGCCTCGGCCTCTTCCTCGGACATAGTGCCTTCTATTGTTCTGAAGCTTTCTTCTCTTTTCTTTGGATTGATTTCCATCTTGAAGAGTTGTTCTTCGATCCTCGCTTCTTCTTCATTTTTCTTCATAAGCTTGCAACCTTCCTTGAAGTTGCTTGATCGTCATAGCCTCCAAATCTTTAGTCTCCTCTATTGTTACTACAATGAGGTCAAACTTGGAATCTACTCGATCAAGTATTTTCTCAATAATCCTTAGCTCTCTCAACTCTTCACCATTTCTTTTTAATTCATTAGCAACAGTCACAACTCTAGTAAAGTAATCAAAAATTGATTCTGATACTTTCATGTGTAAGGACTCAAATTCACCTCTTAGTGTTTGAAGACGGACTTTCTTAACTTGTTCCGCTCCTTTGTAAGAGGTTTCTAACTTCTCCACGCTTCTTCTGAGGATGTTGCACCAGCGATCTTTTCAAAAGCATCTTCATCTAATGATTGAAAGATGAGATACTTTGCTTTGTTCTCTTTCTTCTTTAAGTCTTTCAAATTCTCCTTTTGTGCCGCAGTTAAAGTACCTTCATTTTCTGGTATTATAAAGCCCTTCTCCACGACATCCCACACATCATGTGCACCCAATAGAGCTTTCATTTTGATGCTCCAATTGTCAAATTTGCTCCCTTTCAATTGTGGAACTTGAAATGACATCATACCACCATTTGCCATATCTCACAAATCAGATGAGAATTTGGAGATTCTGAATGCACGAATGAATCCGGAACGTCGAAAAACCTTTGGGAGGTCTCGGGTCAACTTTGGTCAACTCGGTGAGTCAACTTAGTTTCTAGACAGCAAACTTCGATGGCTATTCCGGGCTCGTCCGAACTCCGATTAGGCTGATTCTTATGGCGTTGCGTTCGTCTCGTCGAGAGCTTCGATTTGATATGCTACACGACTATTTTATCCTCCAAACCTTTCTCTGATACCACTTTGTTGGAGAATTTGAAGGATTAAACACAAAGCTTATTAGAGAAAGCTCAAGAACATTACAAGAACAATTCACACACTCTTACAAATTCCTCTCAAGAGCTTTGTTATGCTTCTTATTCTTTCTTGCTCTTAGACTTATATCTCACAACACAATAGCATAGGTATTTATAGTGAATAAAACACAAACATAATCATAACAATACACATCACCTAGCACATTCCACTAACCTTTCATCATAACACCAAACATATTCCACTCACCTAACATGCTCTAAAGGAATCCTTTAATGGCATCAAATGTGTAAAGCTAGCCTCCACTCAACATTGTAGACCCATGATGATGAAGCATGATGATGGAGCATGATGATGGAGGGCCATGTACAACTCAACACATTATTATTTTGTAAACAAGTTTATTATTTTTCAACAGAAATTGCCTTATCAATTAGTTGTGCTGGTCTTGATGAAGTATATTGGAGTAAAAGACCTTCACAATTTGAAGCATTAGGTCTCATAGGTGTGCACAAAATTTGACCTTTGCTACAGCCATAAATATAGCATTGATGGCATCGGTGGGCTATTTAAGAAACTGAAAATCCTTATATTTTAGAATTTTAAGAAGTTCAATTATTTCCTTGCATTTTCTTCAGCCTTATGGCTGCAAAATCGATTTGGGTCCTTCAATCTACCAACTATTGTATTAACTTTCAGTATTACTACAACACTAAAAGAAACTAGTTAAAGTGAAAAAATAGAAGTTTGAGAAAAAGAGAAAGTATGATTTTGAGAGTTATAATTAAAAAAAAAAAGTGGACAATGCAAAGCAAAATAGTGTAGGGCTTTAATTTATCAAAAGAGGAAAATATAGAGAAAAAGATGTAGTTCACAAAAATTTAGGGATTTCATCGTTTTTGAATTCAAAAGCATGATTTTGCTAGCGTTAGCCTGTTAGTCAGCAATGGTAAAATTATATTATTTTATCGTTGGAGATTATCATATGGGCTTTTAATGTTGAGTCAGTTGAATGACATGGTTACTGTAATGTTAAACGAGTTACTACAACATGAAAGATAAATGCACAATTCAACTGCAAATCATATTTCTTCTACATTGCTACTAATGATGTTGCAGTATTCTCTTTTAATTGACCTTATCTAGTTTTCTTCTCTGTTCAAGTTTTGTATTCATATTTTTTACTCTCAATTTCGGATTCATACCAATGTAATGGCTATAAAACAATAGAAAAAGATCAAAGTTAGTTGCGTAAATTAAAACATAATAGAAATAACTAACAACAGAAATTAAACTAAAGTGCTAATAAAAATTTAAAAATCAATTCCCTCATTAGGTTACCTCTCAATCAACGTTTGGTTTTAATTCCTTCAGCCTGATGTTTTTTGTTTGCTCAAGCTGGATTCTTCAAGAACATATCTCCCCTTAGATGGCTTACAGTAGCTCCTATATAATGTTTCACTCTCTGCCCATTTACCTTGAATTACTGATTAGTCGTTTCATCGTTAAGATCAACAGCCCTATAAGGACAAATTTTGATGAGTTTGAAGGGTTCTGAGATCTAAACTTTAATTTTCTAGGGAAAAACTTTAGTCTCGAGTTGTAAAGCAAGACTTGTTGGCCTGGCATGAGCTTCCTTTACTAGATTTTCTTATCATGTCATTGTTTGGTTCTCTCGTTATAGATTCTTACATTTTTATAGGAGAATGACCTCAATTCTTCTAGCTCACAAAACTGTAATAACTCCTGCTCTGCTGTAGTATTTATGTCCATGTTCAGCTATTTCACTACCTAATATGTTTTATGTTTCAGCTCTAATAGCAAATGGCAAATTATAAGCTTTGTCATAAATAATTCTATATGAAGACATGTCAAGTGGTGTCTTATAAGCAGTGTTGTAAGCCCATAAAGAATCATTTACTCTAGTAGACTAGTCATTTCTATTAAGGTTCACCACTTTTTAAAGAATTCTTTTTATCTCTCTATTTAACAAGTCTGTCTAGTCACTTTTCTATAGATGATATATTGTAGCAACTTTATACTTATTCCCATACATAGTAAATACTGCAGCAAACATCCTATTATAAAAATAAGTTCCTTTATTATTAATGATAAATGTAGGAGTACCAAATCTTGTAAAGATATTCTTCTAAAATAATTTTACCATTACATTGGCATCATTTGTTGGCAATATTGCAGATTCTACACATTTGGATACATAGCCTGCAGCAATTAAGATGTATAAGTTTTCTAAAGATAGTAGGAATGGTCATATAAAGTTATTCCCTATACATCGAAAAGTTCAACTTCCAAAATATTGGTAAGTGGCATTTCATGCTTTTGAGAAATTGTTTTAAATTTTTGACATCTGTCACAACACTTAACAAATTTATAAGCATCACTAAAAATAGAAGGCCAGTAATAATCTAATTGAAGTAATTTTTCTACTATTTTGTGTCCTCTAAAGTGTTAATCATAAGCCGCAGCATGACAGGACTGCATAATGCTTGAAATCTCTTCGTCAAGGACACATATTCTAATTACATGGTCTAAACACATTTTGTACAAGTATGGCTCACTTTACTAATAGCTTCTGGCATCATGGAAAAGCCTATTCTTCTACTGGCAATTCAAATTAGGCGGTAGCAATCCACTCACTAGATAGTTAATAAAATTTACATACCAATGAAATCCAGATTGTTAGAGCATCTGTGCATGTTGTAGTATTAACCGTTGTTCATCAAGAAATATTTATGTCATGTCTTGCTTGGTCAGAGTTCTTACATATACATTTAGCCTTGAAAATAGTCTCCTGATTAATTCTCAGCCTCTTTTCTATCCTTGATTTTTAAGTCAACCTTTTGTTTCTACCTTTAGAATATTTGAAGGAAGGGTCGTGTGTGCCTAAATTTTTTACTACAGTAGGTTGTGCAGACTGCCTCTCTTTAGCTATGTTCTGGATTGGTACTACAATATCTTTACCAACAGGTATTGGGTCATCATTTTATGTAGATATTGTAGCATTACTTTTCTCACTGGTGTATTATGAATTAAAAGGTTGTGGCACCTCTCTAACTTGAGTTTCTTCTTAGATTGAAGTGGGCTCAACTATTCCTTTTAGTACCCAAACTGAAATGTGAAAATTCTTTCTAAATATCAAGTTAATTACTTTACAGTGCTCTTTCTTTTTTTTTTTTTCTTGAGTCCTCTATGTTGCTTGGTAAACTACCTTGAGGTTAATTGCTTAATGTTATAACAAGATGCCCAATTTGATTTTTAAGGTTTTCAAGAATACCACTTGACTTTCGACAACCGTTTCATTCTTCAAAATATACTCTTTAAGCAAAGCTTCGTGAGAGCTGATTTGATTATTGTTGGTACTTCTTTGTCCTTAATTTTACTGATAAAATCTAGGTAGTTTAGCAAGTTTGTTCTGTCCATTGGGTTTGTAGCATGTTTATTCTAGTTTTAATTGCCCTATCAAAAGTTTAGGTGTTGCCCCCATATAGGATTGTATTATTTGAAAAATAGTTGTTATGATTCTACATGTTGTAATTACTCAAATAGTTGACTGAGGCAAGATTTCCAAGATAATTATCAAACAAATGTCCTTCTCCACAGTAAACATATGATATTTCAACAACTTTATTGATGGTTGTTGGAGCAGTAGACATAACTTTCACCATATTTGTTATTGAGGCTACTTAGGCTAATAATGTTGTTAAGGCATCTACATTGTGAACTTTTATTGTTCCTTTTACTGTAGCTTATCTGTTAGATAGTTACTGATAGTTGTTATTCACTATTCTTTCCAAAATATCATAAGGCTTATTAATGTAGGACAAGGTCATTAATTAGGTATTTTTTTATTTTCCTTATTAGAAATATTTGTTTCTAGTTTATTTAAGTGCCAATTTATTAGGAATATTTCTTTCTCTTCTGCATTAACTGGATTCATTCCTCCTTGAAGATTTATATCTCTCATATTTTTCAAATCAGTCATATCTGCAACAAGTCTTAAACCTCTATAGTCTTTTTATTAGCCTCCTTATAGTTCTTTCAATCTCTAGGTCAAATTGAAATTTAATATGTTTGTACTTCTGCATGTAAAGATTGCTAGAGCAATTCTGTTAACATAATAAACTAATTAAAAGAAAACTAAAATTGATACCAAATAAAATTGATTTTACAACTCAAAATATGCATTCAATCCCCAGAGCGCCGCCAAAAACTTATTAGTGTGCATGCTTTGATGATATATAACGGTATCAATGTGCAAGTGTACACAATAATTAATATAATAATGAGTATCAAGATTGTCTCTACATGGATTAATGTATTGAGACTTTCTACAATAACCTTAATAGTGTAATTTTAGAGAACTAATAAAATAAATATAATTATGAGAAATGTAATAAAGAAAAGCTAAAGTCAAACACAAATGTATATTCAATGGCAAAAGAGTAATTAGATTCTAAACTCACTTAATGGTTATTGAATGTCTTACACTTGTAGCACAGTTGCTACAACATCTACTACAGCACTAGGCAGAATCTTTCATTCATTCTCAGCTCTCGCATGTTGGATATCTTACATCTAAATGCAATCTAACAGTGACTAATTGTTAAATGAATATTAGACATAACATTATACATTCTAGATTCATTTACCATACAAAGTGCATCGTTATGTCTAGTTCTTCACTAATCTTAAATTAAGTATGAACATATTCAAATAGAGATTAACTCAATTTAGGAAATCCAATCTAAAACCATTTATTATCTTGATTTTTTTCAGTAATTCAGACTTTTTTTAAGCTCCTTTTTGGCTTGTACCACTAAATGGGCAATTAACCAAAATAGAGATTTATAATAAGCAAAATCAAGATAAAAAGCTACAGCAGACCCTAAAGATGTGCATTTATAAGTCAAATAACCATTACTCATTCAAAACCCAACAAAATTAAATTTTAGCTTATGATGAACTTTAAAACAATAACAGCACAAGAGTTTGTCATCAAATAATTCATCAAAAAGAGAATAAAACAAACAAATACAAGAATAAAATTGAGATATTTAGTCTTCTCAAGTATCTCTTCTTTAACTTTGTAAAATTCCTCTAGTGCAATTTTGAAATCTCTTTTGATTTTTCTTTGTATGATGGCAATGGTTAAGGATAATCGATATAGATGACGTGTTTCCTTTTTATAGCTTGGAATTAGGGCAACTTATAAAGGCGTAAGGACACATGTTAATCTTTAACATTCTACGACCATATTTCATTTTACACTGCCTGTTGCCTACCACTACTTTGTCTGCTTTTGATGGCAGTAACGTAATGACTGTAGATTACTTCTTCTATTAGCGCATGTACAAGCTGTATAGTTTCGTCTGTTTTGCTCCTATATTATTGCAACAATTACTATAGTATTATCTCTGGTTTAGACTAACTTTTGTTCTTATGCAACCATATCTTTTGTCATTTTTTACAAGTTTATTGTTGTAGCAATGCAATCCTTCTTCTCCAAAATCCTTCAACAAAGCATAGGCTTTTGGGTAACCTACAATAATAAATTCAATCAGAGCATCAAGTGATCTAAATACATCAAATTATTATACTTAAGCTTAAATAGATACTCAAGAAAAATCTAACTAAAAATAGGACAAAAACTCATTATTTACTCTTAATTAATGCTAGTTTAGGGCTAGAAATGTTATAATAACTCTCATTTCATAGAGTTATCACATGCCTTAAATGATACTGGTTCAAGAGTTAGCTTAGCTAATTATAGAATTTATCCAACGTCTTATTTGGAAAATTATAAACCCTTAACAGGACAGGGAATACATGGACAACAAAAATACGTAGGAAAATGAAGAATCAAAACTTTGATATAGATAGAAAGAGTTAAATAAATATACCAAGTTTGATGGCTATTTTTTACCTCATAAAAATACAAAAATTACTTCCATAATTAATAAAAAAATATATAGCAAGTTTGATTGTAAATCTAGCTTTTGGCATATTAAACTTGAGGGAGAAAGTACATCTTTTATTGACTTTAGTACACCTCAAGGATAGTATGAATGAATTAGAATGCCTATTAAATTAAAAAATGTACTACAAATATTTCAAAGAATGATAGATAAAATCTTCAAAGAATTTTATGAATTCTACATTGTTTATGTGGATGATATATTAATATTTTCAAATAATGAAGTTGATCGTATTAATCATCTAATTTCTTTTTAAGAAAAATAAAAAAAAACATGGAATAACATTTTCTAAAAAGAAAGTTGAGATGGCGAAGCCTATAATTGAATTTTTAGGATTAATAATAGATGCAACCTAATATTTTTGAAATATATATTTATTTACAAATAAATTAAAATCAAAAGAACAAGGTCAAGTATTTCTAAAATGTCTTAATTATGTTGAAGGTTTTATTGAAAACTTAGTAAAGGAAATGCAACATTTACAAGGATTATTAAAAAAAAATAATACGAAGTCTAGGGAAGATATTCATACTAAGGTTGTTAAGAGATTAAAAGAAAAATGCAAGAGTCTACCAAGATTAGAATTTACAACATTCAGTAATAACTTAATTCTTGAAATTGATGCTTCTAATAATCACTAAGGTTCAGTATTAAAAATAAATCAAGAAAAGACTTATGGATATATCAATAGAACATTTAAACCCGCAAAAAAGAATTATCATGGTAATGAAAAGGAATTGTTAGCTATTAAAAACAGAATAGCTAAATTTACTTTCTTTTTGTTACCAAGGAAATTTAAACTCATTTAGTAATACTCAAGTCAAAGGATTTATAATCAAATAAATTATCTAATTTACCTCAATATAAAATGTTAATTAGATGACAGCAAAGAATTGCTTAATATAATTTTAAAATTGAATATATTAAATGATCTAGCAATTAGATTGTAGATTTTCTCAGCAAAGAATATAATAGATAAAATTCCATCCTAGATAATCAAGGGCATAATGATATGCTCTGAAGGTCAAGAATTACTTCGTAGAGGCAATGAAATGATTTATGATAGACTTGCCATGATCAATGATAACAAGAATTTATAAAATCTTCCAAATGTCAAAATTTCAAAGCAATACAATAGCGATATGCTAAAATAGGTCTATGTCAAGGATCAAAGTAAGGGAGTGATCGCTCAGAGTTCCCTACAAAATTCAAAGATCACAGATCCAGAGAAGTTTCTCATAATTCATGATCTCAAAAGTTAATATTTAAAAGGAGAAGATACCCAAAGCTCTTCATTGAGCTTAAAGCCTTAATATACAAAAAGCAAACAGACAATTTTATTGGCCAAGAGAGCAAAAAAAAAGAAAGAAATTTGGTTCTGAAGCTGTCATTGGTATTAATGGTAATCGGTTTACTAGGAGACAAAAGACATGCATGATTGAGATCAGTATCTTCAAGCAATATTGGACCACTTGTAGATTTTAATTGCCATTAGATTCTTCTTCAGAAGGCTTCAGGAGCCACTTATTGAGTCGTTCTGATGCTTTCTTCACCTAGAAAGAGGAAATAGTCTGTCATCAAACTGTATGATTCAAATCTCCAAATTATCTACGACACTTCTTTTGAAAAACTTAGATACATTGAGCATTTATGAGGCATGCAATTGATGAAGATGTATAAATATTGGTGAATTTATGTTAATTATTTACCTCATTGTCCCAATCGATTTTCCAAGTAACATAGCCCAGCACAAGTGCTTGCATTACTACCCCAAGCAGCATTCCAATCCAGATACCCTGTGCAAATTGAAAGAATAAACTAATCTTGTTTCTGAAAATGAACTGCAATCGAATTTCAAATAAAGTCAAATTGTTCATGATCTGCAATATCAAACCATTCATTCAAACAATTGTCATAGATTTTATTTTTATATTTAAACTTAAATATCTTGTACCGTTTCAAATTAAAATAAATACCGTTCAATATTAGTGCACTTGGGATTCAAACCTTTGACCAAATTTAATGTTGATGGATTTGTGAAGATATTTGGTAGCATGGCTCTTAAGAATATAGATTAGAGGTTTATTGTTGATATGATTTTTATATTGATCTATTGGAAAATTGTGAATTGATTGATAGTTACTAGAAAATAATATATAGGCAATTAGATTTTAATCGCACATTACTATAAATTAATAAATGACTGGTAGAAGATTAATTATTAAAAAATGAGCATAATTAAAATTATTGAATGATCCAAATCAAATAAATCTAAGTAATAAAATGTATTTGTGACACAAGATATTTGACGCATCACCCCAACTCAAATTAGTACTCTTATCCAAATTCGGATTCAAATATCAAAATGCAAAATAATTCGTACCTTAACTTTGAGATCGGCCACATATCCGAGAAGAACACTAACAGGGATCCCAATGAAATAATAGCAACTGATGTTAATACATGCAACCACAGCCTGCCGGCCGGCACCTACTGCCACCCCTGCAATAAATAACTTACATTGAAAATATTAATCCGTTGTACTTAATTAGAGACATTTTAATTACCACAATCTGATTTATTAAATTAAGTACATGCTTGAGAGTTCATCCTGAAAGCCATTGAGTAAAACCGAGAAAGCAAGCAGCACTGAGAGGCTTGTGACGGATTCTATTACCTTATCATTACTTGTGAACAAGTATGCCAGCTTATGGAAGAACACTAAGCATATTATGGAAAAGAAAATCCCAATGACGGTTGTGGTAGCTACTGCAACTTTTACAGAAAATTTCGCAGCTTTGGCATCTCCTCTCCCCAATTCATTTGAAACCCAAACACTATAAAAACCAAAAAAGATAAAAGAGATGATATGAATCTAATAAAAGATAGTGACCTCCGTTGTTTCGAGAAACAGTGTCGGGGACTCACTTGTTTTCAGAAAAATGGTCACACATATTATTTTTTGTGGATAAATTCTAGGAGTTTGTTTAATAATTTTATGAATGCAAAAGATGCTTTTATATACAAAAAAAGCGCATGTGTGATTATTTCTCTAAATAAGGGAATCTCTGTGATCATTTATCAAATTAGAAGATATTCTTTTTCTTTTTCTTTTAATGTGTTATTATTTTAAAGGTAGATGATTATTTTTGGAGACATACCCAGAGGCAGTTAGGAAGCCAAAGACCAACATAAATTCCCAAGATATGATATTGAGACTACAATGACATTCAATATTCAATTTAGTGTAGTTTTTGGTATAAAAAACTTTAAAGGAAAATTAAGAAATATTTTGGCATAGATTTAAAACTTACCAAATGGAGAAGGCAGAAATCTCAATTGTGGCATTTTTCATATATCCTGCCAGTAGGACTAGAAGAGCATTGTACCAAAACTCTAGGCTATTAAAGTTAAAAGCCACAAAAAAAGGAACATAAAAAGATATGATTAGCTTCAAAAAAATTATTTGAAAACTATTCCCCCAAGTTTAGGACATATTAAAACATTAAATAGATGTATTATTTGGTTATAGCTATACAATACTAATGGAGATCTTACCAAATCATTACACCTGAAGATATTGAGAGCTTCAGAACAGGATACAAGTACGAAAAAACAGCAGAACTGAATCCTTTCCATGTATTGGGACACCAACCACAAAAGAGGTATACAAACTCTCCAATTACTATAAACCAACTTGCTATTGTTAATGCACTCATTGCACCAGGAATCCCCAAGTTCAATTTGCTCACAAAGATCCATGACATGACCACATGAACAACAAATGCAACAGCCGAAAGCCATCCGACGATCATATTCTTGCAAGTACTTTTGGATCATTAAACTGAAGACAAAGAAATAGAGAATGCCAATGAACCAAAGTGAGATGTATCCGGCTTTGCTTGCTATGTCTGTTTGTTCCCCGAGCAGTTTGAAAATATCTGCAGCGAAGACAAATGCAGAAAGCAATTATTGCTTCGTAGTACATGTCATAGTATTCCTCGATTGTAGGTTCACCCTTAATACATCTACAAGGAAAAAGTCATGTTTGATGAGCTATACAATCAAAAGAGTCACCACGAAAAAAACTTAATGACAGAAGAAAAAGGCAACCGCCTGGCAATTACTGAAATTATAAGAGAACAGACGTGAAGATTTAACATGTCTTCTAGCACATAAGAGAACCTGCATTCCGAAATAGAATATTAATTATGAAAAATCATCATGATTCTACTATTCAAATACTGACCATTTATTTTGGTAAACGGATTCCCAATGATTCTGCTATTCATCATCATTAATAAATAATCATTCTGTCATCAGAATTATCATTATAAACAACAATAATTCCTAAAATATTACCAGCTGCTTTTGTAATCCTGCATGTTCTTATTCTAATCAGACATTCTTTTCTCAGCCTTTGCTACAAAGGGAGCTTTCTCCTAACATCGCATATCCAAAGAAATATGAACAAACAAGTCAACACATACAATTTTTTAAATTAGGTAATAAAAAAAAGATGAATAAATTGAATATAATACTTACATCATCTGACATTGACTTCCATTTTTCTCCAGCAGCTTTGCCAACCTGATTCATAAGAAAGATCACATTAAAATCTGTTAGGAAAGAAGTAATATAAATATATATCACTTAAAATTAGCATTAAAATTATGTAATCACTTACAGCAGCAACAGATTTGTTGTTAGGATGAGCTTCTTTAAACTGCTTCCTGAACTCCTCCCTTAATTTCGTCAAAAATAAATTGAGATTTAAAACTCTCGAATCAGCACGGAAAACATAAAGATGATTTTTGTTTTGTAAATTCAAACCCAAAAAAAAAAAGAAAACAGAAACTCATACATGAAAACGAAGAAAGCACTAGGAGGCCTCTTCGACTTGTTTGGATCTTTCATGACCTTGGGCTCATTGTTAGCTTGCTGGCTCTCGCCCTTTGCTCTTCAACCTTTAAACACCAGAAAAAAAATCACAAACAATATTGAACGAAATAAATATACAAGCGACGCTAAAACAACAAAAAAAAGAATAGATCTACTGATACGATATTATCAAAACTATGAAAACTCACTTGCTATCAGTTCTTACTGCGTCGACTTTCGATCCGCCTCCTTTCATGATGAATCCTGCACTAAAAATGATGTAAACCGGTGAGAATCGATGAGAATCCGAGAGACTCGAATCGAAGCCGCACGGAGAGACTCGATGAAGTTACCGGCAAAGTTAGGGTTTTTGGAAGACAAAAGGATATGCTTTGTTCGTGCGCGTGTGGACCTTTGTTTTTGGCTTTATGAGGCGGAGTGAAATAACGAAAGATTAATTTCGGAGGAAATCAAAAATTTTATAAATTGAGATTACGAAAACCAATACGAAAGAAAAGAGACAGTAAAGTATGATTTTTGAATTAATTGAAATCAAATCGTAAATAGAGAACAGAGAACAGAAGATATCAAGAAAATAAAAACGAAAGAGAAAGCATGAGGGAAAGATCGAGTGAGAGATGGGTGAGAGTTAGCGTTAATTAGCTTTTGTTATCCTTTTGTTATTATATTTTTGTTTTTAAAATCTTTAAAATAAATAAATTAAGTTAATTCAATATGGCTTGATGGTCTCTGTTTCAAATATTAAAATTTTAAATTTTAGAAGTCTTATATTCGAGTTGGCACTAAAATAATTATTAATTAATTTTTTTTTATTTCTGATATTTTAGTATCAATGATTATTGATGTTTAATTTACTAACATACTAGTATCAATAACCTCTAATACCTACTTGTTAATAGGTGCATTTATTCATAATTACTGATACTTTTTACTAAGTATCAGTAAATTAAGTGTCAATAAATATCATTTTTCTAGTTGTGATATTGTTCCAGTAGCAAGATTTATGATCCATGATCTTTGTAAATAGATACCCATCATGTGGTATTCTTTTGCTCCAAATGCTTGCCCACATAGAGTTTCAGTTGCGCTTGACATGCCGATCTACAAAATTCAAATTGAAAAGATTTGAAAAATAGAAAAAAAAAATTACTCTATTGCATTATGATTGTAAGAGCTGATTGTTTAATTTGATTTATACAAACTGAATATCGTCATCAAAGATCTCTTCTAACTCCATAATTTTGTTCTATATATGCAATATCATTATTCATTACCAGTAGCGCCCTTGCCAAATTATTCAATTTGAATCCGGAGATTTTTAATACACCCTTATTATAAATTGCTAATACATCTTAATATAACACAATATAGTACAACGCATCGGAATAACTTAAATTTTAAGCTCTTTTACCATGATAACCTTATTGTCAATCTATTGGAATATATTCTGGATATATAATGGATAATTAATAATAAATTAAGGACTCGAATAATAAACGTAAAATAATTAAGGACTTAAAATTTATTCTCCCTTAAAAATTAATATTGAATTAGTGTTCGTGAATAGTATAAATAAATAACTTAAAAGGATCTTGTTAAGCTACAATCTTAGTAACTTATAATCTTTGTAACATGAAAATAGCTCCCATTACCATATCATAAATTTTTCATATTTTTCAAAGATTGTAAATTATTACGATTGTAACTTAGCAAAATCCTAACTTAAATGGTTCATGTGAGACTGTGGGACTTTATTTTCTAATAATTGCACATAATAAAACTTTGAAAAAAGACATTCTTACCACAAATAGCGCCACACTAAGCACAAAACTGCATACTTTGATTCATCAAAATTATAAAAATTTCTTAAAAGATTAAAGATTAACCATTTACAGCCTTTGTCACCTTTTGTTTGTCTTGAGTTTTTGGATTTCCGCAAATTGGTATTAGAGGCAAACGTTTCGTTCAAAAATTAAAAATGGAATCTATTGTTTATGTAATAGGTGATTTTAAAAATCATTTAATGATTAATAATCATACAATACTGAGTAATATTACTACACATATGCAGTATTATTTATCTGAAAAAATATGTTTACATATTAAACAGTTAAAGCAACTGTATTTATCAAAAAGCTCATAAGTTCATAATTAGAAGCTTATAGTAATAAAAATCAAAATTTGAACATAGATCCACTTTTACAAGATAAAATAAGAATAGAAGTTTCTAAGAATAATTTTTCTTAGAAACAATGGAATATTAATTATGTAAAATATTATCATGATGATCTTGTGATAGATTATAATAGGCTTTTATCTGTTAAATAGAGAGAATGATATAATTAGATCAATAAAAAGATTAGAAGAAAAAATCATCTTTTTAGTAATATGTTATTAGAATATAAAGATTTATTTATGTATAAACTCTACCTAATAAATAAAGGCTTACAGAAAAATCATATTCTTAAATAAATAAGAGATATTAAATGCCATAAATATTTAATGGAATATAATGAAATACTATACAAATGGTATTATGAATAAATTACTTAAGCCACTAGTAACTTCACAAAATATAAAAACTATTAGGTTTCCACCTTCTAGCTATAGACAGAGAGAAATTACTTATGAAAAATTTCAACCCTTTGATTTAATTAATGATTCAAATATATGGAGAAATAACCAGTTAAACTGGATTTCTTTATATTTATTGAATAGATTAGGTAATCTCAACCTAACTATAAATTATATAGAAAGTGTTAATGAAATATTTGAAATCGAAGATTTTAATAATGAAAATATAAATTAAATCAAAAGATTAGAAGATCAAATGAGTCAAGAATTTGATCAAGTTAAACAAATAATACAAGACTTCAAAATTGAAGACTAAGATATATTAAAACAGGAAATTATAAATACAATAAATAAAAATTCAATAGATATAAGATTAAATAAAATTGAAATTCAATAAAACAAAATTGAAAAACTTATTGAGCAATTAGGTAATAAATTTGCCATAAATATTCATGAGAAATTTCAAGAAAATTGAAGTCAAAAAAATTAATAATAACATAGAAGAACTACTTATGATAATTCAAGAACAAAATAAAATCCTATAGGATACAAAAATATATTATAATGAAAATAAAAATATTGAAATTCAGTCTAGGATAAGGCCAATATTTAATAAAATAAAGGAAAAAAAAACCGATAAGCTTAAGAATGCTAAATGAAAGCACTAATAAACTATTTAAAAGAGATGAAGAATCTTTTGAAACAGGTGAAGATGAGGATGTGTTTATTAATTTACGAGAAATAGAAAAAAATCGAACATCTAAAGATGAATGAAACAGAGCCATGAGTCTTTGAACAAGGTGAATCTAGTAACAAAGCTTCTTATGCTAGAGAAGAGAGACCAACATATGAAAGACAACAAAATCAATATTTTAAGCCTAACAAACCTGAAAGAGAATATAAAACTCAAATGGAGTATAAAGAAATGTCAATCAACCATAATAAGACATAGTTGATATAGATTGTTTTAAAGATAGAGATAAAATTATAACAAATTAGGTAAAATCTATGAAAACTACACTTGCATTTAATAGATTTGATAAAACTGGAGGTATAGAATTCCTTAAAACTTCATTTATAGGAGTAGTAGTATAATGGTTTATGGGATTAAATAATAATAATAATAATAAGATATTATATGGAGAAAATCCTAATGAAAATGAAACCTTATATGAAGGCTTGAATATGTTTGCATGTAAAATAAGAAGAGAAATTTTAGGAGAAGATTGAGACACCGATTTTCAACAACAATTAAAAAGAAAAATGATGGAAAATATTATGAAACTAGCTAAGCTTGAAATATATAATATATGTTACTTAGAAGCTTACCTTGTAGCTTTGAAGAGTTATATTATAAATGTGAATTTCATGAAGAATATAATAGAATTATGTACTTTAAAAATTTATATTTTGAAAAATCCAATACCTTTTGGGTAAAAGGATTATGCAAGAATATATCAAAGTACATGAAAACAGTACAAACACTGATGCTCTAAGTAATAGAACCAGGTTTCTACAAATTAGATAAATCAATGGTACTCTAAGATAAGAGATAAAAGAATGATTAAAAAAGAAAATTGAGAATTATATTGTTCAAGGTTAAAAGAACCATCAAGATTTGGTTATTCAGAAAAAACGTATAAATATAAGAAAAAAATTCAAAACGAAGAAATTCTTTAAAAAAAAATAAAAAGTATTATAAGAAAAATAAGTATAAGAAAAAATTATTTAAAAAATAAATATAAAGGAAAATCTGAGGTAAAAACACTTAAAAAATGTAAATGTTAGTTATGTAATGAAGAAGGACATTATGCAAATGAATATCCTAAGAAAAATAAAGCAAATATTAAAATATTTGAATATTTCAATGAATTAGAATTAATCACTGATAGCGAATATATTAGTGACAATGATAGTATATATTATCTTTCTGACGAGACTATAAGTATTTCTGGTTTAGAATAAGTATAGAAGAGATAGATAATAAAGATTTATGTCAAAATGAAGAAATAAAGGAATAATGTTCTTTTAATAGATAATTAATCTTTGATATAAAAAACCAATGCCTTAAGATTAATAAAAAAAAGATTAGAAACATCTATGACTTTGATCAATAAATTAGCACAAGGAATTATTAACATAATCAAAAGAATAAATATAATGTATTTCAGTGCCACTGTAAGAGAAGAACCAATTGAAATTTAGTATGCACAAGGAAATACAAATATACATTTGTTATTAAAATCATATATAAAAGAAAAGATTGATAGAATTAGATCTAGTAATAGGTCTAAAACTGAATATATTCATATAGGAGAAATCTAAATTATGATAATAGCTCATTTTAGTGAAGGAATTGATAGTCTAGTAAACTAGTTGTATTGGATAATAGGATAAAAGATCAAAAGCATGCACTTCTTGGAATAATACAAGAAAATCTTAGTTATAAAAAGTTAATATTTAAAATATATCCTAAATATTCTATAAGTCTTACAGAAAAAAAATATAAACAATACTTTAACCTTAAGTCATGATTTCAAATATTTTGATATAAAGCATGATGGATCGTATCCATATAGCATAACATATGCCATAGAATATGCATTGATAAATTTAGCTAACAATGAAATGTTTGCTGACAAAGAATTTATAGAAATAGATAAACTTTTAACTAAAGTTGAAAAAATACAATCTCCTGAAATACTAAGAGAAATTGATTTATTAGAGGAATGGAAAATATATTTGAGCAATCAACTTACTGTAACATATGCATTTGTTTTAGTTATTTATGTAAATAATTAATTAAAGAGGGGGTTTATGTGATATATCATGAGGGGGTCTAGTTGATATTTTGTGGGTGTTTATAAAAGGAGGAAACCGGTTAAAATTTGGAGAAAACCGAGAGAAAGAGAGAGAGGAGAGTGTTTGACCCGTTTGACCCAACCCGAACCTGCGAGTTTGACCCGGCCGTAACTCCCTATTCCGACCACCCCACCGGACGAGCTTGGTATCAAATCAAAGTTCCACGGGTTTGCGCAGACGATCGCCGGCAATTCCGGCCGTATTTGGCCACGCCACCGGTTGCAAAGCTTCCCCACCTCACCATCTTCCATTCCCGACTAGTCACCGGCACCGAGGAAGCCGTTTAGCCGCCGTCCGATCACCCAAGGAGCCGCGACTTCACGTGCTCGATCCGGCTTCACCGCCGCGCGTGGGAGGACACCACCGGCACCGTTGGACTCACCTCGACGAGAAGTGTCTAGTCTGAGCTTTCCCACCGCCGTTGGGTCAATTTCGGTCAACGTTGACTGTAGGGGCATTTTGGTAATTTCACGTATTGAGGGTAATTTCGTAATTTCTAACTTTGAGGGTGATTTTGTAGTCTAAATTGAGGATAAATTGGTAATTTTATGATGTTGTGGGTAAATTAGTAAATTATGAAATTGAGGGTAGTATAATTTTGGATTATATTAGTAAATTACGAATGCGGGATTATTACGGTAAGCCGGGAAGATTGAGAGTTGTATTATTAGGACGAATACTTATTTAAGGCGCTATTTTTGCGAGATTAGTTCTAATTATAATTATGGAAAGTAATTGTGTCGTTTCTGTAAATTAGGTGGATCTGCGGATGAGAATCTACCTGCGGACTTGGGTGATAGCCGAGTTTGAAATTGTCACTGTGAGTTGAATATATTAAAATTATTTGATTCTTATATAGTACGACTTGTTTATAAAATGAATATTTAAAGTGCTTTCATTAAATGGTTTTCCGAAATAAATGTTTATTGCGTATAAATATTGTGTTAAGTTATATTTATTTATTTATGCTCCGTATCGATTTTAAAATGCAAAAGAGATGATTGATTTTCGAACATGTTTTAAAGTGCTTTTATGCGGATTTCGAGCATAATTTTTAAGAGTATATGATTGATCCTGTTTATGATTTAAAATGTATATACATTACTTTTGAGCATGATTCAAAGTATTTATATGTTGATTCCAAGAATAATTTAAAGTGTTTACATATGGTCTTCAAGCATGATTTAGAATGTTTATACATATGGATTTTGAACATGATTTAAAGAGTATATGATGGATCTTGGACATGAGATATATTGATTTCGAGTATGATTTAAAGCATGATTTAAATGTATACATATATAATGATTTCGATCATGTTTTTAAGTTTTAAGCAAATACCCGTTCCCTCTAGATGAGATGAGA
Organism: Murraya koenigii; assembly: GCA_025617385.1. Classification (NCBI taxonomy): domain Eukaryota; kingdom Viridiplantae; phylum Streptophyta; class Magnoliopsida; order Sapindales; family Rutaceae; genus Murraya; species Murraya koenigii. The sequence continues at coordinate 22,750,808 of CM046814.1, read as the reverse complement.
TGAGATAGTAGGCCTTGGGGCCCATCCGAACACACATGAGGCTTTGGGTCGTGTGTTTGGGCGCTCGCCTTTGGGGCATATGCATGCATATTGAGATATGAGATCGGATGGTCCGGACACGATGCTGCGGGATAGCGCATCATAGCACGTCCGTTGAGATCCGGGTATGAGATATGCTGATGAGCATGAGATGGTACGTCCTTTCGTCTATCCGTGTAGCTCCGGGCATGATGGTACTCAGATAGTACATCATTGCCGTTCGTTGAGGTCCGGATGAGACTAGATTATCCCCTGGGTATTTGTTTAAGGATATTTGTTTAAAGATATTTGATTTACTTAATGTTTGATATTTCAGTTTGAGGTGATATTTCAATATAAGATGTTTTTTATTGATTTTGTGACAACATCAGTTTTGCTTATGTTTAAATTATGATTGAATTGAAAGTAATTTTACATTCAAATAATTATTTGAGAAACGTGATTATACAAGTGATGCACTTATTTTTGTAATTATTTTATATTTTAAAAATTACTATCCACTCACTGAGCTCACTGAGTTTTATACTCATTCCTATTTTATTATATTTTCCCCCCCAGGAGATTTCAGGTACACAAGTTAACCCAGCAGCTATACATAGTTGGAGTCATTTGGGCCACTGAGGTTGTTTGAGGCTATAGATTATTATTTTCTTTTAGTTAATGTATAATTATCATGTTTTGGATTTATATTAGGGATGTGATATATGAATTATGAAACGAGTGTAATATTGGATATGTTATCGGATGAGATTTGGTTGATGCAGTTGATGTTTGATAAATGATTTGGGAGTGCTTGTGTTGTAATTGCAGGTTTGGAAATATTATATATTTAAGGGAGGTTCTGCCGAAATTTTGGTAGAATTCTCATTAATATGATTTTTAATATTTGAGTTAAGATTCTCAAGATAGGTCGCCTCTGGGAATGGAGCGGGTCGTCTCACTTACTCTGAATAGAGAAAAAATCTCTAAAAATATAGAATACACACCAGATGGTAAAACAATTATAGGAGGAAGAAGATCATCCTCTATACATAAAAAATATTAAGATTTGAGTAAAACACAAAGTTTTACTAGATGTAGTCATCTTGTGATACCTCAATTATATGAAGTTCTAGCAACAGTCTAAAAAAATAATCAAAACCTAAAAATAAAAATTGAATACAACAATGGAAAGTCCTAGCAAGAAACTTTGCCATCTTAGATACAGGAGCTATAAAATCTTACATAGACTCTAAAATGATTAAATATTTAAAAAGAAAACTTTTAATTGAACCACTTACATATGTAGGAATTAAGGGAGAAAGAAAGACTCTAAATTAACATTGTGAGATACCACTTAAGATTAAGGGAATAAAATTTATCTTTCCTTTCTTTATAGAACCAGAATATGAAACAGAAGTAAATTCTTTGTTAATTGGGATGAACTTTCTTGATAATTTTTCTCCTTACTACATAAAAAATAGAGAGATATCCATAACAATTGAAGGAGTCAAACAAATTCTATCAAAATATGTCTAATCCTTTTATAATTTATATTAAAATAATTATATCATATTATGAGCATAAGCCTGAATGGTTCCATGTTTTAATTGATATTGGTTCAGGAGTTAGTTTAGCTAATTCAAGAATTTATATAAAATCTAGTTTAGCTAATTCAAGAATTTATCTAAAATCTTATTAGAAAAATTATAAACCTTTAATGGGATAAGGAATCAACATAGAACAAATTTCTCTTGTAACATGTAGAATCAAAATTTTGATTTAAATTAACAATTATATATTAAGCATACCAATATTATAGTCTTATGACCATATGAGAGCATATATATTTTTAACAGTTAATTTTCTTTGTCAATTCATATAATGACTAACGAAACAATTACTCTTAAAACACAATGTAATCACTCAATTACAACACCTAGGATTTATAATCCTATTTAACGAACAACCTAAAAATTCCATTTTTTAAGCAACCGGTGTGATGATTTTAATATGAAAATCAATCAAGTTATGACAAACTATGAAAAAAATCTTAGAAAAACTTGATAAAAACTTTAGTGAAAATCTAATTCAATTATGGGAAGTTGATAAAACATATGCTAAGATTAAATTAAAAGATTCAAATATAATCATAAGAGTCAAGCCTATAAGATATGAGCAAGATGATCGATTAGAATTCGATAAACAGATTAAAGAACTCTTAGATCTTAAAATTATTAGAGAATAAGTCCAAATAGCAGCCCAGCTTTTATGGTTAGGAATTTTGTAGAGATTAAGTCAACAAAAGCTCATATGATCATTAAGTATAAAGAGTTAAATAAATATACCAACCTTTATGGATACCTTTTGCCTCATAAAAATACATTAATTACTTCTGTAATTAACAAAAAGATATTTAGCAAATTTGGTTGCAAATTAAGCTTGAAGAAGAAAGTACATTACTTATTGTCTTTATTACACATCAATGACAGTATAAATGGATTGTGATGTCTTTTGAACTGAAAACTGCACCACAAATATTTCAAAGAATGATAGATAAAATCTTTAAAGAATTTCATGAATTTTACATTGTTTATGTAAATAATATATTGATATTTTCAAATAATGAAGTAAATCATATTAATCATTTAGTTTTTTTGTAGAAAAATACAAGAAACAAGGAATATTACCTTTTAAAAAGAAAGCTAAGATAATGAAATCTAGAATAAAGTTTCTAGGACTAATTATTGATGAAACAGGAATAGAGATGCAACCTCATATTTTTGAAAAAATGTATTTATTTTCAGATAAATTAGAATAAAAGGAACAAATTCGAAGATTTTCTAGGATGTCTTAATTATGTTGAAGGTTTTATAGAAAATTTAGTAAAATAAAGATAACCTTTACATGGATTATTAAAAAAGAATAATATAAAATCTTGGGAAGATCTTCATATCAAGATTGTTAAAATATTAAAGAAAAATGAAGAAAAATCTACCAATATTAGGATTTCCAACATTCAGTGATAATTTAATTCTTGAAACTAATGCATCTGACAATCATTGGGGTGCAATATTAAAAGTGGATGAAGAAAAGATCTGTATATATACCAGCAGAACATTTAAACCAGCAGAAAAGAATTATTATAGTAATAAAAAGGAATTATCAGCTATTAAAAATGGAATAACTAAATTTACTTTCTTTTTATTACCAAAGAAATTTAAAGTCAAATATAATAATACTTAGCTCAAATGATTTATATTTAATAAATTTTCTAATTTACCACAATATAAAAGATTAATTAGATGGCAGCAATTCTTTACTAAATGTGATTTTGAAATTGAATATATTAAAGGACCTAACAATTGTATTGCAGATTTCCTCAGCAGAGGATTCAATAGATAAACATCTATCACAAATAATCAAAGGCATAATGATGTGCTCAGAAGGTCAAGAATTGCTTCTCAAAGGCAATAGAATGATTTATTATGGGCTTGCTATGATTAATGAAGCCCATGAATAATTGAGCAAACTTTGTCCAAACAAAGTTTTACAAAATCATCCAAAAGTACAAACTTCAAAAGAATACATTAGTAAAATATTAAAGAATATCTATTTCAAAGATCAACCTGAGAGTCAGATTGCCCAAAGTTCTTCACAAAATTCAAAGATCACTCATCCAAAGAATTTTCTCAGTATTCACATTCTTAAAGATCGATATTTAAAGAGAGAGGGTTCTTAAAGCTCTTCACTGAGCTTAAAGTATTAATATAACAAAAGCATACAGTCAATTTCGATAGCTAGAATCCCATATGAAAGTAATTGTAGTTATAAGTATAAAAGAGTTAGTAAATTTGCCTATAAGATCCGTCCTAGTTAGGCTATAGTATCAGATCATTTAGGGTTATACCCAAGGATTAATTTCATTTTAGGAAATGATCCTAAAGTGATAAAAAATATATTTGAATATGGTTTTCTTAACCTCATCTATGTTAATGATAATTGCAAGAAATTAAAATTACTTCTCAAAAAGATGAAAGAAGTTATGATTGATCTCGAAAAGATAAGCAAGATAAAAAATAATAATAATTTTTACTAAATTTCTCACTACTTGTCCTGACTATTGTGATAACAAGTGGTATCCAGCTTAGTACATGATTCAAGTTAGGATTAACAGCAAAAACGTTAGCCCAACAGTTAATTTAAATCAAGTTTATAATGATTATGATCATGATTTGTTTGAGCCTAGACGTTTCAGTAGCAAAAGTGCAATTGAGATAAAAGTCCTCTACGAACAGCTTGAGAAGATTAGTAAAGAAAATGTATGACTCCACAAACCTATAAAAGAAAATATAATCTTTTCTATGAGAAAAAATGAAAGCATATTAACAAAGCAATAAATAAAGAAAAAGAAAAAAAATGATATGTAAAAATCTTGTGGAGTCTAGCCTGCCAACACACCACAAAATATATAAAGTTCTAAAGTATCAATCATCATGTGCTTTTGCTACGAAAAATCTAAAGAAGGGTCCAATGAAGATATGTCATAGATGAAGAACTAATAAGACGAATGTGGCATAATATAGACCACTTCAAAAATAAAATATGCTAAGATAAAGCATCAAAAATTCAAAAAAGATCCAAGAGAAATGACCACTTATCTTTATCTCAAGAAAAAGAGTTATCGGCCAAATGGAAAAGGAGAGGGGTCATCTTATCTTCAGAGAATCCAGGATTTACCTCAAACATGTAACAAATGTCATGTAAAAAAGAGATAATCTTATCTCTTCAAGTATATAAATAAAAAGATGTAAGTGAGAAAGGGCAACAATTTTATCTAGTCCCCAATCTTTCATCTGTATTTTTCTTGTAAACATTCAGTTATGAAATAAAAAATCTTTTTGAGTGAAATTATCATTTTCATACATCTTACATATATTCTAAAATATAAATCAAGAATTTTACATGTCAATACTTGTGCTAAATAAAAAAGACTTAGAATTACTAAGCACTCTTCCAGAGATGATTGTTCAGAGAGCTCTCAGACAAATCCTATTAGGTCATAGAGCAGTGTGTTGCATAGAGCCATGTAGAGTAGTTGTTAAGATAGTCCTGCAAGATGTATGGAGTTATGGCGATACTAATTGTGGACCTATCTACTGTTGAAAGCAATTAGTGAATTTATCTCAGAATTTCGAGAGATAATACACTGGTTAGTAATTCTAAACTACATTCTTAAACTTTAGCAACAAACAGAAGCATGTTGGGCCTTGATTATTTTTTTGAAATGTTATAAGATAGGAAACGATAAGAGTAACTTAAACTTATAAAACATGAAAGATCAGTTATTAAGTTTATTGATGTTATTGATAACTTAGATTTTAGTCTAGAATATCAAATTATCATGCAATATGAAATATTTAGTAGAATCAATCATAAGAAGTCTTGAAGATAAACATAAAAATGATAAATATGAAATATGAAAATGATAAACATTGAAGATAAACATAAAAATATTTAATGCTTTTGAAGAAGAAAACATGATATCTTTAATAGAATCAATTATAATAAGTCTTAAAGTAATTCAAGATATGTGAAGTGTAAAGTCTTAATTTCTATTTTAGGACTTAAATGTAATTAACTGAGAGTTTTAGGATTAGAGTGTAGATTAACTATAGTTTAGGGGTCTATTTGTAATTAATTTGATGACGTGGCTTGAGGTCACTATGTGTATTACACGATTTCTAGAAATTTTCTAGAAACTACAATATATAAGACTTGGTGCTTGGCACCTGATCTAGCGAGCCTTTCTCTCATAGATTTCTTCTAAATTTTAAAATTCTTGTTTATTGTGAGAACTTGCAATCTGTTTGACAGATTTTGATTAATTTATAAATAGTTTCAGTAATAAGAATGTGTTGTTTTTCCTTTCAAACAATGAAGCTTGAATCTACTTTAGTTTCTTTTATTTCGGTAATTTTCTGTTCTTGTTTTCAATCTTGGGTATTTTTCTAATTTATCTTATTCCTAAATACAACAAGTGGTATCAAAACTTTGATGGATCATTATAATGTCATTTCCAAAACCTGAAATTGATAAATTCACCATGGTGATTTCTCACTTTGGAAGATGAAGACGAGGGCTCTTCTTGTGCATTAGATACTTGAATTTGCTCTAAAAGAAGAAGGTCTAAAAACTGTTATAAGTTCAAAGCTCGATGAGAAGAAGAAGTAAATTCAAAGCAAAGCTTATAATACCTTAGTTTTAAGTCTAAATAACTAAACCTTGAGGGAAATCTCAGATAAAAATACTACTCTTATATTTAGAATGAAGTGGAGACATTGTGTATAAAGAAGTCTCTTGCTCATAGGCTATTCTTGAAATAAATAGTGTATATTTTCTCTATGAAAAAAGGAGTGCCAATACAAGAACACATTGGTGTTTTTAATAAGATCATTCTTAGTATTGAAAAAGTTGAAAACATCAAGATATGATGAAGATAAGGCATTCGTTTTACTGAGCTCATTACTAAAATCCTATGATGGTAGAATAACTCTTACTCTAAAAGATGTAAAGGCCTCTCTGTGTTCTAAAGAAATTCAGAAGCACTCAAGAGATATAAACACAAACCCTGGTGAGGATTTAATGGCAAGATCATAAAAGAAAGGACGAAGAACAAGAATCAATCTAAGAAAGAGGATGACAGAAAGAACAGATGACAGAGAGAAATCAGCTGATGTTGTTGTGGCATCAATTGAGTCTTCAGATGGAGACTATCATAGTATTGATTTGCTAGTTGCATCAAATGGAAAGATTGAAGGTCAGTGAGTCCTTGACTCTAAATGTTCTTTCCATATGAGTCTTAATTCGATTTTTTTTCATGGTTATGAGTCTATAAATGGTGGAAGAGTCTTAATGGTAACCACAATGCTTGTGAAATTGTGGTATTGATTCAGTAAAAATCAAAATTTATAATGGAACCATAAGGACTCTTGAGCATGTAAGGCATGTGCCTGGACTAAAGAAGAATTTGATCCATTTAGGCATGCTAGATAGCTTAGATTATGTCTTTAAATTAGACTATAGATGTTTAAGATAATGAAAAATACAGATGTAGTGATGAAAAGGGTAATGAAAAATGGACTCTATGTGCTGAAGGCTTATCTGTACCTATATTGTCTGCTTTGCATGTTAATACTGTTGTTGATAGAGACAGACTATGGCATTTAAGGCTTAGTTATATCAGTGCAAAAGGCTTAAAAGAACTGAGTAAACAAGGACTGATGTGTAGTGATAAAATTGAAGAATTAAAGTTCTATGAAAACTACATATTTAGGAAAGCTCATAGAGTTAAGTTTAAAAATAGATTGCATAAATCCAAGAATATATTAGATTATGCTCATTCTGACTTATAGGGGCCTACTTAAGTTCCATCTTTAAGTGATGAAAGGTACTTTATTACCTTTATAGATGATCATTCAAGAAAGGTTTGCCTGTATATACTCAAAACTAAAGATCAAGCTCTTAAGAAGTTCAAAATATGGAGAGCTTTTGTTAAGAATCAGAGTGGAATAAAGGTAAAACTATTTAGAACTAATAATGGGCTTGAATTTTATAACAAAGAGCTTGATTAGTACTGTCTGAAGCATAGAATCACTAAACACAAGACTGTTAGGTTCACTCCTTAGTAAAATGGATTAATTGAGAGAATGAATAGGACTTGTATTGACAAAACAAGGTGTTTGCTAATCAACTCCAAGCTTCCAAGGAGTTTTTATGTAGATGTTGTAATTACAGCTTGCTATCTGGTAAATAAAAGTCTTTCTTCAGCAATCAAATTCAAGACACCAGAAGAAGTTTAGACTTGTGTGCCAGTAAACTACAAACAGCTCAGGATATTTGAATTTCCAGCTTATGTCCACGTCAGGCCAGGTAAGCTTGATGCAAGGGCTTTAAGAGGGGTGTTTGTAAGGTATCCAGAAGGAGATAAAGGATACAAGTTCTGGTGTAGTGTAGAACATAAGTGTATCATTAGTAGAGATGTAGTGTTTCATGAAGATGTAATGATCAAGAAATCTGATATTAGTACTTTTAATGCTAACACCTCTGCTGATGAATTAAGTAAGGAAGTTACAGCTATTAAGGAGTCCAAAGTTGAGGTAGAGTCATCTGATGATAGTAAAATTGAAGCAGAAGACAAATATGCAGCAGGAAACTCTCAAAAAAGCCAGAAATGGGTTAATTAAGAACAACTGTGTCTGATTTACATAATTATCATCTGGTCAGAAATTGAACTAGAAGAGTAATTAGTCTACTAAACAAGTATGTATATACTGGAATGATAGCACATGCTCTCATCAGTGTTAAGACATAGCTATGAAGGAGCCGAAAAATTACTCAAAAGTTATGAAAAGTAGTAATAGCAACAATTGGATCAAAGCCATGACTAAAGAAATGGACTCTTTAATAAATAATCAAACCAGGGTTCTTGTTCTAAATCTAGAAAACACGAAGAAAGAAGGAATTCCAGGTGCTAAGACTTCAAGGTTCAAGGCTAGATAAGTTATTAGAGGCTTTACACAAAACGAAGGGGTAGACTTCAATGAGCTTTTCTTACTTTTAGTAAAGCATAACTCTATAAAAATATTAGTGTCTATGGTAGGTTTGCTTGATTTGGAGTTGACCAAATGGATATTAAGATAGTCTTTTTATATGGAAAGCTTGATGAAGAGATTCTGATGACACAATTAGAGGGATTTGAAATCAGAGCAAAAGAAAACTATGTATGCCTTTTAAACAAATCTCTTTATGGGTTAAAGCAGCCTCTAAGACAATGTTATAAGAGGTTTGATGAGTTCATAATCTCTAATAGTTATCATAAGAGTAAATATGACAACTGTGTTTATTTGGAAGCTCAAATTCAGATGGAGTTGTTTATCTTCTGCTGTATGTTGATGATATATTACTTGCCAGCAAAGATAGATGTGAAATTAAGAATTTTAAAGGTCTGCTAGATGATGAGTTTAAGATAAAAAACTTTGGATGTGTTAAGAGAATACTTGGAATTGTCATAATCAGAGATAAAAGTGTTGGAACTATGTTTATCAACCTAGAAAAGTACATTCTAAAGGTATAAAATCTATTCAAACTTCATTAAGATCTCAATTTAAACTCTCAAATGTACAAGTTCATGCTACTAATCAAGATAAGTTCTTGATGAATGAAGTACCATATATTCAAGCTGTTGGAAGCCTCATATATGCAATAGTATATACAAGGGCAAACATTGCTTATGTTGTTAGTGTAGTTAGCAAGTTTATGAGTGATCCGGGAAAGGAACATTCAGATTCTGTTAAGTGGATCATGAGATATCTTAAGGGTACCTCTAATCATGATTTGATGTATGAAAGAGTAAAGCAGAATAAAAACAAAGTTGCAGGTTATGATGACTCTGATTTTGTTGGAGATTTAGATGAAAGAAGTCTATTTCAAGCTACATATTTATGGTGAATGATTGTTTAGTCAGTTAGAATGTAAATCTTCAACCCGATGTTGCTTTATCTTCCATAGAAATTAAGTTTGTAATTGCTATAGAAGTAATGAAGGAAGCAAAGTGGCTTAATGGGATCTTAAGTGAACTTTAGTTAAAACAAAAGATTCTCACTACCTTATGTAATAATCAAAGTGTTATCCATCTCATTAAGAATCAAGTGTATCATGAGAGGACTAAACACATTGATGTTAAGCTCCATTTCATTAGAAATGAAGTAGCTAAGGGTGCTGTATCAATGTTAAAGATACACACTAATGTTAATCCTGCTTCACAAAAGTTATCCCCACTGCAAAGTTCAAGTTTTGTGTAGACTTGATTAGGGTTATTGTCATTTCTTACTGATTACTATATGTAATTGAGTGATAACTATGTGCCTGAAGGGTTTTTAACATCTCTTATGGTTAAGAATCAAACTGAATCAAATATGCAAGGTGCAGGATGTGAAGACTTATGTTTTGTTTTAGGCCTTATATGCAATCGAGCCAGAGTTTTGGGGTTAGAGTGCAGATTGACTATAGTTTAGGGGTCTGTTTGCAATTAATTTGTTGGCTTGGCTTGAAGTCAATATGTTTGTTACACGATTTCTGGAAATTTTCCAGGAACAACAATATATAAGACTTGGTACGTGGCACCTGATCTAATAAGCATTTCTCTCTTAGATTTCTTCTAAATTCTGAAATTTTTGTTTCTTGTGAGACCTTGCAATCTGCTTGACAAATTGTGATTGATTTGTAAACAGTTTAAGCAATAAAAGTGTGTTGTTTTTCTCTTCAAACAATTAAGCTTGAATCTATGTTATTTTCTTTTATTTGGGTAATTTTTTGTTCTTGTTTTCAATCTTATTTGTTTTTTTTATTATTCTTGTTCCCAAATACATCATACAGAACTAATAACATAACACAAAATCATCCACAATAAATAATAATAACAATAATATGAATTTTCTAGTTGTATAGTGTGTTTATTATTAAACAATGATTTCTTTATTAGCCAGTTGTCATGTGTTTCAAGGGTTTCCAAGTTGTAGGGTTATTTTGTTAATTATTTTCTAGAAAAAAGAATGAAACACAACGACACACGCATTGAAAAATTTAACGCAAAAACTTAAGAAGTTAATTAAAAGAAAACTTGAAACATATAACAAAAATCTCTATTGTTGTAACATATTTATTTTATTTTATTTATTTATGTAAATAATTAATTTAAGAAGGGATTTATGTGATAAATTGAGAGGGTATATGTGATAATCATGGGGGGTCTAGTTGATATTTTGCGGATGCTTATAAAAGAGTGAAAATCGGGTGAATTTTGGGAGAGAATGCAAGAGAGGACCCGTTTGACCCGTTTGACCCGAACCCGCGAGTTTGACCCGGCCGTAACTCCCTATTCGACCACCCCACCGGACGAGCTTGGTATCAAATCGAAGCTTACGAGACAGAGAACATTCCTCGCCATCCCTGCCGCCGTAAACGCCGAGAACGCCGCGGTGAAGCTCGAAAGTTCCGCGGGTTTGCGCGGACTATCGTCGGCGATTCCGACCGTATTTGGCCACGCCACCGGTTGCAAAAGCTTCCCACCTCACCATCTTCCATTCCTGATCAGTCACCAGCACCGAGGAGGCCGTTTTGCCGCTGTCCGATCACCCCAAGGAGCCGCGACTTCACGTGCTCGATCCGGCCGCCGCCGCGTGGGAGGACACCACCGGCACTGTTGGACTCACCTCGATGAGAAGTGTCTAACCCGAGCTTCCCACCCCGTTGGGTCAATTCCGATCAACGCTGACCGTAGGGGCATTTTGGTAATTTCACGTGTTGAGGGTAATTTCATAATTTCCAGCTTTTAGGGTGACTTTGTAATCTGAATTGAGGATATATTGGTAATTTTATGATGTTGTGGGTAAATTAGTAAATTATGAAATTTAGGGTAGTATAATTTCAGATTATATTAGGAAATTACGAATCACGGATTATTACTAGTAGTCGGGAAGATTGAGAGTTTGTAATATTAGGACGAATATTTATTTTAAGCGTTACTTTTGCGAGATTAGTTCTAATTATAATTATGGAAAGTAATTGTGTCGTTTCTGTAAATTAGGTGGATCTGCGGACGAGAATCTACCTGCGGACTTGGGTGATAACTGAGTCCGAAATTATCATCGTGAGTGGAATATATTAAAATTATTTGATTTTTATATAGTAGAGCTTGTTTATGAAATGAATATTTAAAGTGCTTTCGTTAAATGGTTTTCCGAAATAAATGTTTATTGCGTATAATTATTGTGTTAAGTTATATTTATTTATTTATTTATGCTCCGTATCGATTTTAAAATGCAAAAGAGATGATTGATTTCCGAACATGTTTTAAAGTGCTTTTATGCGGATTTCGAGCATGATTTTAAGAGTATATGATTGATCCCTGTTTATGATTTAAAATGTATATACATTGCTTTTGAGCAGTGATTCAAAGTATTTATATGTTGATTCCGAGAATAATTTAAAGTGTTTACATATGGTCTTCGAGCATGATTTAGAATGTTTATACATATGGATTTTGAACATGATTTAAAGAGTATATGATGGATCTTGGACATGAGATATATTGATTTCGAGTATGATTTAAAGCATGATTTAAATGTATACATATATAATGATTTTGATCATGTTTTTAAGTTTTAAGCAAATACCCGCTCCTCCGGATGAGATGAGATGAGATAGTAGGTCTTGGGGTCTGGCCCGAACACACATAGAGGCTTTGGGCTGTGTGTTTGGGCGCCGCTTTGGGGCATATGCATGCATATTGAGATATGAGATCGGATGGTCCGGACACGATGTCGCAGGATAGCGCATCATAGCACGTCCGTTGAGATCCGGGTATGAGATATGCTCGATGAGCATGAGATGGTACGTCCTTTCGCTCTATCCGTGTAGCTCCGGCATGATGGTACTCGGATAGTACATCATTGCCGTCCGCTGAGGTCCGGATGAGACTAGATTATCCCCGGTATTTGTTTAAGGATATTTGTTTAAGGATATTTGTTTAAGGATATTTGCTTAGGATATTTGTTTAAGGATATTTGTTTAAGGATATTTGTTTAAGGATATTTGCTTAAGGATATTTGTTTAAGGATATTTGTTTAAGGATATTTGTTTAAGGATATTTGTTTAAGGATATTTGTTTAAGGATATTTGATTTACTTAATGTTTGATATTTCAGTTTGAGATGATATTTCAATATAAGATGTTTTTATTGATTTTGTGATGATGTCGCTTTGCTTATGTTCAAATTATGATTGAATTGAAAGTAATTTTACATTCAAATAATTATTTGCGAAACGTGATTATACAAGTGATGCACTTATTTTTGTAATTATTTTATATTTTAAAAATTACTATCCACTCACTGAGCTCACTGAGTTTTATACTCATTCCTATTTTATTATATTTTCCCCGAGAGATTACAGGTACAATAGATTAACCCAAAGAATTGTACATAGTTGGAGTCATTTGGGCCACTGAGGTTGTTTGAGGCTATAGATTATTATTTTCTTTTGGTTAATGTATAATTATTATTTTTTTTGAATTATATTAGGGATGTGATATATGAATTATGAAACGAGTGTATTATTGGATATGTTATCGGATGAGATTGGGTTGATGCAGTTTATGCTTGATAAATGATTTGGGAGTGTTTATGTTGAAATTGCAGGTTTGGAAATGTTATATATTTAGGGGTGGTTCTGCCGAAATTTCGTTAGAATTCTCATTAATAAGATGATTTTAATCTTTAAGTTCAATTTCTTAAGATAGGTCGCCTCTGGAAATGGGGCAGGTCGTCTCAGTTGGTATCAGAGCATGGTTTTAGATTCTGTAGACTTTACTTGTTTAGGAAGATTAAGTTTATAATTTTGATAAGAATGAATTCATAGTGGTAATGGTAGACGTGGCCATACGGGGTCAGTAGCTGGGTTGACTCCTAGTGTTGTACCTGTGGGGGCAAGTGAAGTTATTATAGGTATATTGTCTATCTTTGGCTGCGAAGCACATATTCTTATTGATCCTGGATCAACACATTCTTTTGTTTCCCGTACGTTTGCTAAGCATGTAGAGCGAGAGCCTAAGCACTAGATTGTGAATTAGTTGTTAGTACACCTACGGGAGAGTCACTTCTTGCGGAGAGTGTGTATCGGAATTGTGTGATTAGAATGGGTGAGCAGGAATTTGAGGCGAATTTGATTGTTATTGATATTCGTGATTTCGATGCTATTTTGGGTATGGATTGGCTTGCATCTCATTATGCTACGGTGGATTGTTTCAAGAAGGAAGTTGTGTTTAATAAGCCAGGGAAAAATGTGGTGAAATTTTGTGGAGAGCGCAAAATTTTACCCTCATGTGTCATTTCCGCCATTAATGCAAGACGGTTACTTAGAAAAGGATGCTCAGCTTACTTGGCATATGTGGTGGACACAAAAGTTCAAGAGTTGAAATTGGAGGATATTCCAGTAGTCCAAGAGTTCCCAAATGTATTTCCGGATGAACTGCCGGGGATGCCACCTGATAGGGAGATTGAGTTTTCCATCGACTTAGTTCCTGGAACATCTCCTATATCTATGGCACCGTACAGGATGGCTCCAGCAGAATTGAAGGAACTTAAGGTTCAACTACAGGAATTAGTCGATAAAGAGTTTATCAGGCCTAGTGTTTCCCCTTGGGGAGCCCCAGTTTTGTTTGTAAAGAAGAAAGATGGTACCCTCAGACTTTGCATTGACTATCGGCAGTTGACCAAGGTTACAATACGCAATAAGTATCCACTTCCGCGTATTGATGACTTGTTTGACCAACTTCAGGGGGCTAAGGTATTTTCTAAGATCGACTTGCGATCGGGATATCATCAGCTTAGAATTAAAGAGGATGATATTCCTAAAACAGCATTCAGAACCCGATATGGACATTATGAGTTTTTGGTGATGGTACGTCCTTTCGTCTATCCGTGTAGCTCCGGGCATGATGGTACTCAGATAGTACATCATTGCCGTCCGTTGAGGTCCGGATGAGACTAGATTATCCCCTGGGTATTTGTTTAAGGATATTTGTTTAAGGATATTTGTTTAAGGATATTTGATTTACTTAATGTTTGATATTTCAGTTTGAGATGATATTTCAATATAAGATGTTTTTTATTGATTTTGTGACAGTATCAGTTTTGCTTATGTTCAAATTATGATTGAATTGAAAGTAATTTTACATTCAAATAATTATTTGCGAAACGTGATTATACAAGTGATGCACTTATTTTTGTAATTATTTTATATTTTAAAATTACTATCCACTCATCGAGCTCATCGAGTTTTATACTCATTCCTATTTTATTATATTTTCCCCGGAAGATTCATGGTATAATGAGTTAACCCAACAGCTGTACATAGTTGGAGTCATTTGGGCCACTGAGGTTGTTTGAGGCTATAGATTATTATTTTCTTTTGGTTAATGTATAATTATCATTTTCTTTTAATTATATTAGGGATGTGATATATGAATTATGAAACGAGTGTATTATTGGATATGTTATCGGATGAGATTGGGTTGATGCAGTTGATGCTTGATAAATGATTTGGGAGTGTTTATGTTGAAATTGCAGGTTTGGAAATGTTATATATTTAGGGGAGGTTCTGCCGAAATTTCGGTAGAATTCTCATTAATAAGATGATTTTAATCTTTAAGTTCAATTTCTTAAGATAGGTCGTCTCTGGAAATGGGGCGGGTCGTCTTAATTGTACTTTACACGAGTCATGTCCCTATTGATAGAAATATTTAGAGAGAAAGAGAGAGAGAGGAGGAAACTTACTTGGCCTTGAGAGTAGTTCTTGTTTGATTAATTGAACAAGGAGGATGGCCTCTAGCTAGGGTTTCGGGCTTAAGACTAAGAGATTTCTCACTTCAAGAATGCATATGCGAAGAGATATTAATAAATAATGTTTAATACCTTTGCAACAATCTTATTAATATTTTTTTTTATAAACAACTTTACCAAATTAATTTTAAAAGTAAAATAATAACAACTAAATTATATTTTACTTTTAAGGGTAATTTGATTAGTTTGCATTTTTTTTTCATTTCACTGATATCTCCAAGAATATATATTTGTTATTTGGGTATTATTGTAAAACAAAGAACAAGTAATGGTATGGTTGTAATATAATTATAATATCTTCTTTAAAATATATGGACCATACGAGCACTTAACTCAAAATATAAAGACTAAATAATTATTTACCCATTTATTTATTTTATCAATTAGTTCGACGTGGAAAGGTCTCTATATTTTATCAATTATATATGGTGCTCTTTTATCATATTCAATGCAATCTCTCATAATTCATATTCATGCACATACATGTGGTAAAAGACAAACTTATTGAGGTTATTTCATAACATGATAAGAAGGTGAAAAGTAAATATTATATGAAATGATTTTACCACTTTATAATTAGTTCCTGATAGATTTTATGCCTAATATCATTTTTCGTATTGACAAACTGCTAAACAATATATGTGATCTTTTTACAAATGAATCGACATTGTTCCCAACTTCCATAAATGAAAATTAACTAATTTATTTGTTAAAATGTAATTTCTACTCTTCAACGGAATATTTATTGCTCCCAACTTCCATAAGTAAAAATTAACTAATTTGTTTGTTAAAATGTAATTTCTACCTTTCAACGGGATTTTTTTTTTTTTTTTATCATTGTTTGAACACCATAAACAAAATGAGTTATTAAAAATCTATCGGGGCTTAAAATGTAAATATGAGTTATAAGATGGACTAAATGTTACTCTCCCCATTCTAATGTATCTCATTATTATTTTATGTGGATATCCTATACTTTCGTATAGTCATAAAAAGTTTTGATCTTAATTTGGGTCAATTATAAATAAAAATAAAATTTATATTATATAAGTTGTAATTTTTCTACATCATATCTTAAGAAATTGCAAAAAAAATCTATGTTATGTTACATTAAAGAAACTTGTAAGAACATAAAAGAAAAACATTAAAGAGAATGCAAAAGTTTAGAGATTTTAAGATAATTTTACATATTTATAATACTATATAAAAATATGTACTAATTTTTTGAAATTATATATATCTCTTTTATTAATTTCTATACATTAGATTTGACATGCTCTATTAATAATTTGTTACTATAGTGATAGGAATACTAAAAAATATAAGGACAAATCAAATTAAACAAAAAAAATTAGATGACAAATAGAGTTAATTTGAGGAAACTCAAACCTCCAAATAAGTATTAGTTATTTGAGAAACCAACAAAAAACTCCTAAATACAACTTTTATGTTGCCAAAATAATAAACTCATGACATTTATTATTGAATAACATCAAGCTTTATATAATAAAGTTTATTTAAGATTACAACCTGAAAATTAGTAACATTAAATATGTTTCACATAGTGCTCCACTACTTATATATAGTTTCACAAAATAAGAGTAACTACTTTTGACTAATTCAAATTTAACCAACACCATAAAATTAAGTAAATAAAATAAATTATTTTAATTATTTTAAGAGTTTGTATCATAGACTTATATTAAATTATAATCAGCTAAAAATAATAAATTAATTTAGGTAATTGTTAAGTTACATAATAATATGACTTACATTTAACAAAAAAAATTGGTTTTACAAACCCAAATATAGTTTAATTGATACAACTTTCATGTTAGTAAAAATAAATTCTGTGTTAATATATGTGACATTATTACATAACTTAGCAAGATCCATTAATTTAATCTCAATAATATGATTATAAAGAAATTTTACTTTATAATTTTTTTCGTTTTTGAATGAACTTTTAAAACTCAATGGCTAATGATGTTAACGATCAACGTTGATTATCATTACAATAAAACAAAAAAAAAAGTGAAAAAGAGAAAATCAATTACCTGATTCAGTCTACACATTATTTTCTTATTTTGTTTGGTAAAATTTGGACGGTTGGCTCGTTGCTCGATGTGTGTGTTCATAATTTGTAATTTTCTTTTTTCATTTAACATTTTTCTCATTGGCGGAAGATATAAATGTTCTTTTGTATACCTATTGTGAATTGAAAGTGGAATAATTAAAAATTAATAATTGAGTAGTAGAAAATTTTTCTTTTGTTAGTTTATGAGTAAAGTAGAATTATCTTTCCAAAATAATGAGGGTAAAATTTTAAGCTATTTTTTAAATAATATTAATCTAAGTGAATTTTAGTACAATTTAATTATAAATATATTAAAAAAATTGTAACGTAAATGTTAAAGATGAAGCTCAAATCTGGATTCTAGAATGAAGACGACAGGTCAGATGCAATTGGCATGGACACATGACATGTTAGTTATAAAAGATCAGGAAGTTGTATAACATCTTGTTAAGGTCGGTCTAATGAATAAGTGATCCATATGAGCTGTCATGTGAGTCACCTATCTAAAATAGCAGGGATTTGGGTCGTTTCGTTGTCCAGATCATGTGAAGTTTTAACAAGTGTTCATTAGGGCTTTGAAAGGCTATTAGGAACTGTTATTACGCGGGCATGTTCTGGGTTTTATTCATAACAAACTCAAAACTTACTAGCAATTGATTGGTCCAAGGTCTTTATAAATCCATCATTTCGAGTATATAAATTGGCAATCTTTACAAAATATGTTGATGATTTCATTATGAAATGACTCGTGAATATTTCATCATGAAATGACTCACGAAGAGCTTATGAATTTATTTCTTTTAAGAATAAAATTGCAAGATGAAAGATCTTATGATAAAAGATTTCCTTTCAATTTAAGAATTGAAATTTATCAAATGGACTGCTGAAATTATAGAAATACCAAAAGTATTTCTTATTAAAAAATTTACTATTTTAAAATATGCTATATATGTCTTGGTCTCGAAAAACCATTTTTTATTCCAACTTATGCCTACAAAGGCATGAAAAATTGCAGAACTAGGAATTAAAATATGTTCAGCATAAACTTGAAAATATCAAAATAGTGTGAAAAGTATATCGCACTCTTTCCTTGATATAGATTCTAAAGGAAGATCAACAAAATTATGAAAACATATACATGGCAATGTTCTTTAATCAAAATGATGGTATCTCCAATTTATTTTATGTATTCAAGATTTTCAAAGATTGTGTTGATCATATAAATTGTTTCACCACAGTATTACATCAAAATATGATTGATCATTATAGCACCGTGTCACTTTGAGGGGAAGCATACTTATTAAAGGGAGTTATTGATATAAAGAATTATATGGACTATACTATTTTTCCTTTACTAGGTTTTTATCCCATTGAGTTTTCTTAGTAAGGTGTTAGTGAGGCAGTTTGCACCTCCTTAAAATATAAATGAATAGTATATAATTTTTCATTCTCAATCTAGTCTTTTTCGTTTAGGACTTTTACTAGCAAATGTTTTAATGAAGCATATTTTTTTGTAGGATTAACGTCTAGTGGGAAGTATTATGAAATAATTATAATTTGTGTGAATGTTCAACAAAGTAACTTTTTCTCTCATAAGCAACCTTTAACCTTCTTATAACTCTCATTATCTCCCTAATTTGAAGATTGTTATCTCTTATAATTATGATATATTACTTACACTTTATAATTGTATCACTACAAAAGGAGGCCTATACTCCTCGATTGTATATACTTAAAATTAAATAAAATTTATATTCAGACATTGTGCCTCTTATTTGCTCTCACATTTTCTCTTGTTATTATTGTGCTCTAATTGATAATAATTTAACAACATTAATATATATATAAACACGTGCTAGCTCATCAGAATCATATCTCACATGTTTAACGAGATACCCAACACATTAATCAAAGAAATTAAAGAGCAAATCTAGAGCTACAAACTAGTTAATGCCGAGATATGTTCAAATATTTATTTGACCAAAATCGAAATATTGTTTGTCTCTCATATTTAACTGGCAATACGCAGCCAAACATGAGCCACGAGCAAGTATCGATTTTATTGCAGGCATATATATATATATATGTAAGCAATGATGTATATGATGCCGATTGTCCAATAAGTTGCTGATTACTTAGCTATAGATGGAGAATTTAGTTTAAAAAAATTTTATCATATATATATATAAGCCTAGTGTCCATTATTTAGTGAGCAGTCACAATTTCATGACTCTAAGTGAATAGTATTAAAACTGTGGATAAATCAAAAATATTTCACCATAAAGTGAAAACTATTGAGTGGGTGATCATTTTCAATATGAGAATTTTAATCCAAAAGACAATACCTTAAATTAACGCTTCAGAATTCAGATACCGTGGTGTCTAACTTTTTAATCAAACATAGTCTCTAAAATTTGCCATTAAATTGTAACAAAAATTGAGAAAAATAGAAAACTAATAAGCACTTTTGCTATCTGTATGTTTAAATGTACTTCTTATGATGATGCAACTTCTTGAACTAATTAACCTCAAAATATTAGATTGCATTTACGCAGCCTCATTATCAAGCTCTTCTTGCCAAGAGAGAAAAAAAAAATAAAAAAGAAATTTGATTCTGCAGTTGTCATTGCTACTAACGGTAATCGATTTATTAGCAGACAAAATACATGCACGATTGAGATTATTAGTATCTTCAAGCAATATTGAACCTTAACTTGCAAATTTAATTGCCATTGGATTCTTCTTCAGGAGGCTTGAGGAGCCACTTATTGAGTCGTTCTGATGCTTTCTTCACCTAGAAAGAGGTTGTCATCAAAATGTATAATTCAAATCTAAAAATTAAATATGACACTTCTTTTGAAAAACTTAAGAGACAATGAGCAATTATGAGGCATACAATTGATGAAGATGTATAAATATTGGCGAATTTATTTTAATTATTTACCTCATTGTCCCAATCGGTTTTCCAAGTAACATAGCCCAGCACAAGTGATTGCATTACTACCCCAAACAGCATTCCAATCCAGATACCCTGTGCAAATTGAAAGAACAAACTGATCTTGTTTCTGAAAATGAACTGCAATTGAATCTCAAATAAAGTCAAATTGTTCATGATCTGCAATATCAAACCATTCATTCAAACAATCGTCATAGATTTTTTGTTTTTTAAATTTAAACTTAAATATCATGTATTTTTCAAATTAAAATAAATACCGTTCAATGTTAGTGCACTTGGGATTCAAACCTTTGATCAAAATTAGTGTTGATGGATTTGTGAAGATATTTGGTAGCATGGCTCATAAGAATATAGATTAAGTTTATTATTTATATGATTTTTATATTGATCTATTGAAAAATTGTGAATTGATTGATAGTTACTAGAAAATAATATATAGGCAATTAGATTTTAATCGTACATTACTATAAATTAATACATGAAGGGTAAAAGATAAATTATTAAAAAATGAGCATAATTAAAATTATTGTATGATCCAAATCAAATAAATCTAAGTAATAAAATGTACATGCGACACAAGATATTTTATGGATCACCCCAACTCAAATCAGAACTCTTTATCCAAATTCGGATTGAAATATCAAAATGCAAAATAATTTGTACCTTAACTTTGAGATCGGCCACATATCCGAGAAGAACACCAACGGGGATCCCAATGAAATAATAACAACTGATGTTAATATATGCAACCACAGCCTGCCGGCCGGCACCTACTGCCACCCCTGCAATAAATAACTTACATTGAAAATATTAATCCATTGTAATTAATTAGAGACATTTTAATTACCGCAATCTGATTTATTAAATTAAGCACATGCCTGAGAGTACTGCCTGAAAGCCATTGAGTAAAACCGAGAAAGCAAGCAGCACTGAGAGGCTTGTGACGGATTCTATTACTTCACCATTACTTGTGAACAAGTGTGCTAGCTTATGGCAGAACACTAAGCATATTATGGAAAAGAAAATCCCAATGACGGTTGTGGTAGCTACTGCAACTTTTACAGAAAATTTCGCAGCTTTAGCATCTCCTCTCCCCAATTCATTTGAAACACGCACACTATAAAAACCAAAAAAAATATAAGAGATGATATGAATCTAATCAAAGATAGCGACGTCCGTGGTTTGGAGCAATAGTGACGGGGACTCACTTGTTTTCAGAAAAATGGTCACACATTATTTTTGTGGATAAATTCTAGGAGATTGTTTAATAATTTTATGAATGCAAAAGATGGTTTTATATATAAAAAAAAGTGCATGTGTGACTATTTCTGTAAATAAGAGGATCTCTGTGATCATTTATCAAATCAGAAGATATATTTATTCTTTTTTTTTTCTGTGTTATTATTTAAAGGTAGATGATTATTTTTGGAGACATACCCAGAGGCAGCTAGGAAGCCAAAGACCAACATAAATTCCCAAGATATGATATTGAGGCTACAATGACATTCAATATTCAATTTAGTGTAGTTTTTGGTATCAAGAACTTTAAAGGAAAATTAAGAAATATTATGGAATAGATTTAAAACTTACCAAATGGAGAAGGCAGAAATCTCAATTGTGGCATTTTTCATATATCCTGCTAGTAGGACTAGAAGAGCATTGTACCAAAACTCTAGGCTATTAAAGTTAAAAGCCACAAAAAATGAACATAAAAAGATAAGATTAGCTTAAAAAAAATTATTTAAAAACCATTCCCCCAAGTTTAGGACATATTAAAACATTAAATAGATATATTATTTGGTTATAGATATACAACAGTGATGGAGATCTTACCAAATCATTAAACCTGAGGATATTGAAAGCTTCAAAACAGGATACAAGTCAGAAAAAGCAGCAGAACAGAATCCTTTCCATGTATTGGGACACCAACCGCCAAAGAGGTACACAAACTCTCCAATTACTATAAACCAACTTGCTATTATCATTGCACTCATTGCACCAGGAATCCCCAAGTTCAATTTGCTCACAAAGATCCATGACAAGACCACATGAACAACAAACGCAACAGCCGAAAGCCATCCGACAATCATATTCTTGAGCTGTGCTTGCAAGTACTTTTGGATCGTTAAGCTGAAGACAAAGAAATAGAGAATGCCAATGAACCAAAGTGAGATGTATCCGGCTCTGTTTGCTATGTCTGTTTGTTCCCCGAGCAGTTTGAAAATATCTGCAGCGAAGACAAATGCAGGAAGCAATATTGTTCCAGCAGCAAGATTTATGATCCATGATCTTTGTAAATAGATACCCATCATGTGGTATTGCTTTGCTCCAAATGCTTGCCCACACAGAGTTTCAGTTGCGCTAGACATGCCGATCTACAAAATTCAAATTGAAAAGATTTAAAAAATAGAAAAAAAAAATTACTTTATTGCATCATGATTGTAAGAGCTGATTGTTTTATTTGATTTATACAAACTGAATATCGTCATCAAAGATCTCTTCTAACTCCATAATTTTTTTCTATGCAGTATCATTATTCATTATCAGTGGCGCCCTTGCCAAATTATTCAATTTGAATCCGGAGATTTTTTAATACACCCTTATGATAAATTATTAATACATCATAATGTAATATAATATAGTAGGACATATCGAACATAAATTTTACCTTTACAAAACATTATTAATACATCTTAATATAACACAATATAGTACAACATGTCGGAATAACTTAAATTTTAAGGTCTTTTACAATGATAACCTTATTGTCAATCTACTATAATATATCCTAGATATATAATGGATAATTAATAATAAATTAAGGACCTGAATAACAAACGTAAAAAAATTAAGGACTTAAAATTTAATCTCCCTTAAAATTAGTATTAAATTGGGGGCCGTGAATAGTATAAATAAATAACTTAAAGGATCTTGTTAAGTTACAATCTTAGTAACTTATAATCCTTGTAACATGAAAATAGGTTCCATTACCATATTATAAATTTTTTTCATGTTTTTCAAAGATTGTAAATTATTAAGATTATAACTTAGCAAAATCCTAACTTAAATGGTCCATGTAAGACTGTAGGACTTTATTTTCTAATAATTAAGATTGTAGGACTTTATTTTCTAATAATTGCACACAATAAAACTTTGAAAAAAGACATTCTTACCACAAATAGCGCAGCACTAAGCACAAAATTGTATACTTTGATTCATCAAAATTATAAAATAATTTTAAAAGATTAAAAATTAATCATTTACACTCTATCACTTTTAGTTTGTCTTAGGTTTTTGGGTTTCCACAAATTGGTATCAAAGTCAAATGTTTGGTTCAAAAATTAAAAATGGAATCCGTTGTCTATGTAATAAGTGATTTTGAAAATCATTTGATGACTAATAATCATACAATGATGAATAATATTACTACACATATGCAGTATTATTCATCTGGAAAAAAAAAAGTTTACATATTAAACAGTTAAAGCAATTATATTTATCAAAAGCTCATAAGTTCATAATTGGAGAACTTATAGTAATAAAAAATAAAAATTTGAATATAGATCCACTTTTACAAGATAAAACAAGAATAGAAATTTCTAAGAATAATTATTTTAGAAACAATGGAATATTAATTATGTTGAAAATTATCATGATGATCTTGTGATATATTATAACATACTTTTATCTGTTAAACAGAGACAATAATATAATTGAATCAATAAAAAGATCAAAAGTAAAAATCATCCTTCTAGCAATATGCTATTAAGATATAAAGATTTATTTATATATAAACTCGACCTAATAAATAAAGGATTAGGAAAAGATCATATTCCTAAAAATAAGAGATATAGCATGTCATAAATATTTAATGGAATGTAATGAAATATTATACAGATATTATTATGAATAAATTACCTGAGCCACTAGTAATTTCACAAAATAAATAAAGGCTTAGAAAAAAATCATATTCCTAAAAATAAGAGATATTTTATGTTATAAATATTT
Organism: Murraya koenigii; assembly: GCA_025617385.1. Classification (NCBI taxonomy): domain Eukaryota; kingdom Viridiplantae; phylum Streptophyta; class Magnoliopsida; order Sapindales; family Rutaceae; genus Murraya; species Murraya koenigii. The sequence goes on along the minus strand of CM046814.1, from coordinate 22,726,289 downwards.
AATGGAATGTAGTGAAATACTATACAGATAGTATTATGAATAAATTACCTGAGCTACTAGTAATTTCACAAAATATAGAAACTATTAAGTTTTCACCTTCTAACTATAGACAGTGAGGATTTACTTATGGAAGATTTCAATCCTTTAATTTAAGTAATTATTCAAATATATAGGAAGATAGTTAGTTAAACTGAATTTCTTTATATTTATTAAATAAATTAGGTAATCTCAACCTAACTATAAATGATATAGGAAGTGTTAATGAAATATTTGAGATCAAAGATTTTAATAATGAAAATACAAATTAAATCAAAGATTAGAAGATCGAATAAGTAAAAAATTTGATCAAGTTAAACAAATGATGCAAGATTTCAAAATTAAATATCAAGATATATTAAAACAAAAAATTATAAGTACAATAAATAAAAATTCAATAGATATAAGATTAAATAATATTGAAATTCAATTAAATAAGATAGAAAAAATTATTCAACAACTAGATAATAAATTTGCTATAAATATTGACGGGAAACTTCAAAAAAATTGAAGTCCAAAAAATTAATAATAACATAGAAGAATTACTTATGATAATTCAAGAACATAATAAAATCATACATGATACAATAATATACAATAATGAAAATAAAAATATTGAAATTCAGCCTAAGATAAGGCCAATACTTAATAAAATTAAGGAAAATGAAAAACTGATAAGTTTAAGAATGCTTATTAAAAGCACTAATAATTGATTAAAAGAATTATCTGATAGAAATGAAGAATCTTCTTAAACATGTGAAGATGATGATGCGTTTATTAATTTACAAGATATAGAAAAAAAATCAAACATCTAAAGATGAATGAAACAAAATCATGAGTCTTTCAACAAGGTGAATCTAGCAACAAAACTTCTTATGCTAGAGAAGAGAGACCAACATATGAAAGATAATAAAATCAATATTTTAATGCTAACAAACCTGAAAGAGAATATAAAGAAATGCCAATCAACCGTGATGGGATATGGTTGGATATAGATTGTTCTAACGATAGAGATAAAACTATAACAAATTAGATAAAATATATGAAAGCTGCACTTGCATTTAATAGATTTGATAGAAATAGAGCTATAGAATTCCTTAAAACTTCAATAATCCTAATGAAAATAAAACCTTATATCAAATCTTAAATATGTGTGAATGTGAGATAGGAAGAGAACTTTTAGGAGAAGATTGGGACTCCGATTTTCAACAAGAATTAGAAAGAAAAATGATGGAAAATATGATGAAACTAGCTAAGCTTGAAATATGTAATATATGTTACTTAGAAGCTTATATTATAGCTTTGAAAATTTATATTATAAATTTCGATTTCATGAAGAAAATAATAGAATGATGTATTTTAAAATTTTATATGCTGTAAAGATCACAAACCTATGGGATAAAAGAATTATGCAAGAATACATCAAAGTATACAAAGATAGTATAAACACTGATACCCTAGGTAATAGAATCAGGTTTGCATGAAATAAGATAAATCAATAATGCTCTGAAATAAGATATAGAAGATTGATGAAAAAGCAAAATTTACTTCTCAAAAAAAGATAAAAAGAGGTTATGATTAACCTCAAAAGGTTTAGCAAGATAAAAAATAATAATAATTTTTGTAAAATTTCTTCCTGCTTATCCTAAATATTATGATAACAAGTGGTATCTAGCTCAGGACATTATTTAAATTGGGATTAACAACAAAAAAGTTAGTCCAATAGCTAATTTAGATTAGGTTCATAATTATTATGATTTTGATTTGTTTGAGCCTAGACCTCTCAATAGCAAAAGGGCAATTGGGATGACAGTCCTGTATAAATAGCTTGAGAGGATCAATAAAGAAAATGTATGGCTCCACAAAGCCATAAAAGAACATATAATCTTTTCTATGAGTAGAAAAGAAAGCACACCAGCAAAATAAGAGATAAAGAAAAAGAAAAATATGAAAATCTTGTGTAGTCTAACCTGCCAACACACCATAAAATATGTAAAGTGCTAAAATATCAATCATCATGTGGCTTTTGCTACGAAAAATCCGAAGAATGGTCTAGTGAATATATGTTAGTTGATGAAGAACTAATAATAGGAATGTGACAAAATAAGAACAACTTTAAAAATAAAATATGCTACGATAAAGCATTAAAATTCAGAAAAAGATCCAAGAGAAATGACCATTTATCATTAGCTAAAGGAAAAGAGCTCTCGGCCAAAAGGAAAATGAGAGGGGCCACCTTATCTTCAAAGAATCCAGGATTCATCTCAAACATATAACAAGTGTCATATAAAGAGGAGATAACCTTATCTCTTCAAGTATATAAATAAAAAGATGTAAAATGGAAAGGGCATGAATTTTATCTCGTCCCCAATCTCTCATCTGTATTTTCCTTGTAAACATTCAATTATGAAATAAAAACACTTTTAAAGTGAAATTATCATTTTCATATATCTTATATATATTCTAAAATATAAATCAAGAATCTTACATGCCAATACTTGTATTAAACGAAGAAGACTTAAAATTACTAAGCATTCTTCTAGAGACAATTGTTAGAAGATCTCTCAAACAAATCCTATTAGGCCATAGAGCAGTGTGTTGTGCAGGGTCGTGTGGAGTAGTCGTTAAGATAGTCCTACAAGATGTGTGGAGCTATGGCGGTACTAATCGTAGACCTTTCTAGGGTTAAAGGCAATTAACGAACTTATTTCATAATTCTGAGAGATAATACACTGGTTAGTAATTCTAAACTACCTTGTTAAACTTTAGTAACAAACGGAAGTATGTTAGGCCTTGATTATTTTTTTAAAAAAATATTATAAGATAGGAAGCGATAAGAGTAACTCAAACTCATAAAAAATGAAAAAATCAGTTATTAAGCTTATTGATGTTATTGATAATTTAAATTTTAGTCAAGAATATCAAATTAATCATGTAATTTCTATTATTAAATATCATTTAAATCTCAAAAAATTTTAGTATAGAAATATGAAAATGATAAACATTAAAGATGAATATGAAATATTTTATACTTTTGAGGAAGAAAACATAGTATTTTTAATAGAATCAATTATAACAAGTTTTAAAGTAATTCAAGATATGTGCAGTGTGAAAACTTAAGTTTTGTTTTAGGACATAAATGCAATCAAGTGAGATTTTTAGGGTTAGAGTGCAGATTAACTACAGTTTAGGGGTCTATTTGTAATTAATTTGATGACATGGCTTGAGGTCGTTATACTTATTACACGGTTCCTAGAAATTTTCTAAAAACAATAATATATATGACCTAGTGCGTGGCACTTAATCTAGCATGCCCTTCTCTCTTAGATTTCTTCCAAATTCTGAAATTCTTGTTTTTTATAAGAACTTGCAATCTGCTTGACAAACTATGATTGATTTGTAAAAATTTTGAGCAATAAGAGCATGTTGTTTTTCCCTTCAAATAGTGAAGCTTGAATATGTATTAGTTTCTTTTATTTAGGTAATTTTTTGTTCTTATTTTCAATCTTGGGTTTTTTTTCTAATTTATTTTGTTCCCAAATACAACTAGTAGTATCAAAGTATTGGTAGATCGTTATAATATCACTTTCAAAACTTGAAATTAAGAAATTCACTATTAGTGGTGATTTTTCACTTTGAAAAATGAAGATAAAGGCTCTTCTTATGCATCAAGGACTTGAATATGCTCTGGAAGAAGAAGATTCAGAGATTGCTACAAGTTCAAAGCTTGATGAGAAGAATAAACAAATTCAAAATAAAGCTCATAATACCTTAATTTTGGGTCTAAGTGACTCAATCTTAAGGAAAATCTTAGATGAAAAAACAGCTTTTGGTATTTGGAACAAAGTGGAGACATTGTGTATAAAGAAATCTCTTGCTTGTAGACTATTCCTAAATAAAAGATTGTATATTTTCTCTATGAAAGAGGGAGTGCTAGTGCAAGACACATTGATGTTTTTAACAAAATCATTCTTGATCTTAAAAGAATTGAAAATATCAAGATCAGTGATGAAGATAAGGCTTTCTTCTTATTAAGCTCATTGCCAAAATACTTTGATAGTTTTGTGGACACCATGTTATATCTAAAAGATGTGAAGGCCTCTCTGTGTACTAAAGAAATTTAGAAGCACTCAGGAGATATAGACACAAACTCTGGTGAGGGTTTAATGGCAAGATCAGAAAAGAAAATGATAAGAAAAAAAAAGAAAAACAAGAATCAATCCAAGAAAAATGATGAATTTGAGAAAGAAAAGATGAAAAAAGAAAATATTTCTACTATAAAAAGACTGATTATTACATCAGATATTGTACTGAGAAGAGAAGAGAATAGATGACAGAGAGAAATCAGATGATGCTGTTGTAGCATCAAATGAGTCTTCAGATGAAGACTATTAGAGTGTTGATTTACTAGTTGCATCGAATAGGAAGATTGAAGGTTAGTGGGTCCTTGACTTTGGATGTTCTTTCTATATGAGTCCTACTAACAGTATTTTTCGTGGTTATAAGTCTATAGATGGTAGAAGAGTCTTAATGGGCATCCACAATGCTTGTGAAATTATAGGTATTGATTCAGTAAAAATTAGAATGTATGATGGAACCATAAGGACTCTTGACCATATAAGACATGTGCTTAGACTAAAGAAGAATTTGATCTCTTTAGGCATGCTAAATAGCTCAGGTTATGTCTTTAAATCATATTATAGAGGTTTAAAGATAATGAAAAATACAGATGTAGTGATGAAAGGGGTAAAGAAAAATGGATTTTATATGTTGAAAAGCTTATATGAACATATATTGTTTGCTTTGCATATTGATACTGATGTTGACAGAACCAGACTGTGGCATTTAAAGCACAAAAGGCTTAAAAAGATAAAGTAAACAAGGGTTATTGTGTAGTGATAAAATTAAAGAGTTAGAGTTCTGTGAAAACTTCATCTTTAGGAAGGCTCATAGAGTTAAGTTTGAAAAGGGATTGCATAAATTCAAAAATATATTAGATTATGTTCATTCTAACTTATGGGGCCCCCTTAAGTTCCATCTTTAAGTGGTGGAAGGTACTTTGTTCCATTCATAGATGATCATTCAAGGAAGGTTTGGCTGTATATACTTAAAACTAAAGATCAAGCTCTTGAGAAGTTCAAAATATGGAGAGCTCTTATTGAGAATCACACTAGAATGAAGGTGAAAATATTTAGAACTGATAATGGCTTGAACTTTGTAATAAAGAGTTTGATCAGTACTGTCAGAAGTATGGAATCACTAGACACAAGATTGTTAGGTTTACTCCTCAGCAAAATGGATTAACTGAGAGTGAATAGGACTCTTATTGACAAAACAATGTGTTTGCTAATCAACGCCAAGCTTCTAAGGAGTGTTTTAGTAAAGACTGTAACTATAGTTTGCTATCTAGTAAATAAAAGTCTTTCTTCAGCAATTAAATTCAAAACACCAGAAGAGGTTTAGACTAGTGTGCCAGCAAACTACAAACATCTCAGGATATTTGGATGTCCAGCTTATGTCTATGTCGAGTAGGGTAAGTTTAATGCAAAGGCTTTAAGAAGGGTATCCATAAAGGGTTAAAAGATACAAGGTCTTGTGTGGTACAGAACATAAATGTATCATTAGTAGAAATGTAATGTTTCATAAAGAGGCAAAGGTTAAGAAATCCGATATTACTACTTTTGACATTAACACCTCTGTTGATGAATTAAGTAAAAAAGTTACAGCTGTTAAGGAGTCTAAAGTAGGTAGAGTCATCTGATTATAGTAAAAATGAAGTAAAAGACAATAATGCAACAAGAAGAACTGTTTCTAATTTACATAATTATCAGCTAATCAGGGAGAATGCTAGAAGAGTAATTAAATCACCAAGCAGGTATGCATATACTGGAATGATAGCATATGCTCTCATGAGTGCAGAAGACATAACTATTGAGGAGCCAAAAAAATTACTCAGAAGTTGTAAAAGGCAGTAATAGTAATAATTGGATCAAAGCCATGATTAAAGAAATAGACTCTTTAATAAAGAATCAAACCTGGGTCCTTGTTCCAAATCTAGGAAACAGAAGACTAGTCAACTGTAAATGAATTTTCAAAAGGAAAGAATGAATTCCAAGTGCTGAGGCTTCTAGGTTCAAAGCTAAATAGGTTGCTAAAGGATTTTCACAAAGAAAAAGGGTGGACTTTAATGAAGTTTTCTCACCTTTAGTAAAGTACAACTCAATAAGAATATTACTGTCTATGGTGGCTTTGCTCGATTTGGAGCTAGAACAAATGGATATTAAGATAGCCTTTTTATATGGGAAGCTGAATGAAGAGATTCTAATAACACAACCAGAGGGATTTGAGGTCAAAGGGAAAGAAGACTATGTATACCTTCTAAACAAATCTCTTTATGGGTTAAAGCAGTCCCTAAGACAATGATATAAGAGGTTTGATGAGTTCATGATCTTTAAAGGTTATCATATAATTAAATATGATAGCTGTATCTATTTTCGAAGCCCAAATTCAGGTGAAGTTGTTTATCTTCTATTGTATGTTGATAATATGTTACTTGCCACCAAAAATAGAATTGAAATTGAGAATCTTAAAGATCTGCTGAACAATGAGTTTGAGATAAAAGACTTTGGATGTGCTAAAAGAACACTTGGAATGGACATAATCAGAAATAGAAGTGTTAGAACTCTATTTATCAGCCTAGAAATGTACATTCTAAAGAAGCTTGACATATTTTGGCATTCTCAATGCAAAATCTATTCAAACTTTATTGTGATCTCAATTTAAACTCTCAAAGGCACAAGTTCTTGCCACTAATCAAGATAAGTTCTTAACGAATGAAGTACCATATGCTCAAGCTGTTGGAAGCCTCATGTATGTAATAGTGTGTACAAAGGTAGACATTGTTTATGCTATTAGTGTAGTTAGCAGGTTTATGAGTGATCTTGGAAAAGAACATTGGGATGTTATTAAGTGGATCATGAGATATCTTAAGGGTACCTCTAATCATGATTTGATGTATGGAAGAGTAAAGCAAGATGAGAACAAAGTTGTGGATTATGTTAACTCTGATTTTGCTGGATATTTAGATGGAAAAAAGTCTATTTCAGGCTACTTATTTATGGTAAATAATTATTTAGTCAATAGGAACGTAAATCTTCAATCTATTGTTACTTTATCTTCCAGAGAAGTTGAGTTTGTAGCTGCTACAAAAGCAGTAAAGGAAGCAAAGTGACCTAATGGGATCTTAAGTGAACTTTGGTTAAAGCAAAAGATGGTCACTATCTTTTGTGATAATCAAATTGCTATCCATCTCATTAAGAATCAAATGTATCATGAGATGGCTAAACACATTGATGTTAAGCTCCATTTCATCAGAGATGAAGTAGCTAAGGGAGTTATATCAGTGTGAAAGATACACACTGATATTAATCATGTTGATGTGCTCACAAAAGTTATCCTTACTACAAAGTTCAGGTTTTATGTAGACTTGATTGGGGTTACTGTCAGTTCTTACTAATTACTATGTGTAATTAAGTGATAGATGTGTGCTTGAAGGGTTTTTTTAACAATTCTTATGGTCAAGAATCAAATTGAAACTGATTTCAATATAGAGGACGTGAAGACTTAAGTTCTGTTTTAGGACTTTAATGCAATCGAGTGAGAGTTCTGGGGTTAGAGTGCAGATTGACTACAGTTTATGGGTTTATTTGCAATTAATTTGATGACGTGGCTTGAGGTCGTTATGTTTGTTACACATTTTTTGGAAATTTTTCATAAACAACAATATATAAGACCTAGTGCGTGGCACGTAATCTATCGAGCCTTTCTCTCTTAGATTGCTTCCAAATTATGAAATTCTTGTTTCTTGTAAGAGCTTATAATCTGCTTGACAAATTGTGATTGATTTGTAAACAATTTGAGCATTAAAAGTGTGTTGTTTTCCTTTCAAACAACGAAGCTTCAATCTGTGTTAGTTTATTTTATTTAGGTAATTTGTTGTTCTTGTTTTTAATATTGGGTGTTTTTTCTTATTAATTTTGTTCCCAAATACAACAAGCAAACTAATAACATGAAACAAAACCATCCATAATGAATAATAATAACAATCATATAAATTTTTTAATTCAGAATGTTAAATTCATATTACAATATCTTTGTGAAAACTTAAATGAGATATACCTTAGTTAAAAAGATAGTTTAAACATTTATATTAGTATGTTAGAAGAAAAAAAAATTAATTTAATTTAGAATATATAGATCTCTATGGATATAATAGTCATCTAGATTTATATAAAAATAGAATTAAAATTTTAAAAGATTTTAAAAATAAATCTAAGAAAGATGGAAGAAAAAAATTTTCAATTATTTAAAATTAAGAATAACATACCAAACTTAACAAATATTACAAATAAGTTATTGCGATCTTAAGTGCGGTATGCATATCAGTGTTGTAAAACTTTATGTTGAGATCCTCACAGGATGGAATAATTCGAATTTATTCTGAAGGTTTCTTCATTGTTTGCCACTTATTAAAGTAATCATTACGCACAATCAAGAAGAAACAATGCCCTGCTGTAAAGTCTCTGACTCTGTACATATTGTAGTTGTAAATGAACGTGTAAATTTCAAGTCATGATACTAAATAATTGAATTCTTATTATTACAGTTTAAATTTTAAATTAATTTTATATTTTACTTACACAATAAAAACGTATAATATTTTTATTATTTTTATTAAAATTATTATTTAAAAAATATATTTATAGTACACTATCAATTTTTTTTCATAATTATAATTTTTTTTAATACCTAACAAAGCTATAAGCCAAACTGATGCCCTTATTATAAAAAGAGTTGATGTGATTCACATAAAATTAAGCTAAAGCTAGTTCAAAGCTTATAGCCTTGGAGAAAACCTGGCACATTCAAAAGTTTTCTAGTTGCGTTGTGTGTTTATTATTAAACACGTTTATAAATACTATTCTTGAAGTGCTAGAAGAATGACAGTTAGATCTTTAACATTTTAAATGTTAGGTAGCGTTTTTTTTAATTTATTTTTTATAATTTAAATAAGTATGAATTTGACTGAGTCTAAATCAGTATAAATAAAAATATGACATATTTATTTTTAATATTTAAATATAGGTGGCATTTTATTTATTTTTATAAATAAAAATATTTGAAAATAGTTATATAACATTTATATCTTTATAAGTCAAAACAAATAAAGAGATTAAGTTTTATAGTTTGGAAAATAAGTATATTTTCATAAAGATTTTTTTTAATATAATATTTACTTCTCATTCAAACATTTTTCTATTTAGATAAAAGTCACAAAAGTTTACTTTTTTAATTCAAATACAAATGTCTCAAAATCATACATAAGTTATAAAAAGAAAACAAGTAAATTTAAAAAAAAGTCTGAAATTAATAAAATTTTATAGATTTCAGACATTTAACAAACAAACTCTTTATATTTAGGTCTCTAATTTTTTTTCTTGCTATGTTATTACAGCTCTAATATTCAAAGAGTTAAAAAAATTGGGTACTAAGTTTTGTAGGTTAAAAAGTTATATCTACTCTTCAACAATAAAATTTGAACTTTAAAATTATAAAAACCAAGAAGGTAATGGGTATTAAGGAAAAGAAAAAAAATTAGAGCCTAAGTGATAAAAGTAAGAAACGCTGGGATCTAATTAAAAATCATTCTCCCCAAATTCCTTATCATTTGAAAGAATGGGTGATAATTCCATTACAACTACAATAATTGTTTTTTCTTTTTTATATATAGGGAAATTTCAGACACTATATATCTATTTTTATCATTAATTATTATTCGATCTCAAGTAACATGACGCAATTCATGACCAATTATTTAAACACAATAATTGAGTTTCAATAAATTTCTTTTAGCTAACAAAACAGGACAAACAAAAGAGGAACAAAAGTCTATTACAGAAAGAAAAATCACATTGAAAAGGTGAGGGATGAAATAAATCGTAAATAGCAGACAAATATGTAAGTATGATTTTTGCATGATTGCCTTTTAGATAAAGGTTCAAATTAAATAATGGAGTAGCTGAACTTTAGGACTTTAAAGTGGAGAATTACCTGGACGAATTAGACCAACTTTAAAAAAAAGGAAAGAAAAAGAAAATAAAAAGTTGAGTGGAATTGTGGGAGCAGATAAGATTAGTAGTGCTCATATTTTGTCGATACTTATTGTATTGTAGCCATAAGCATAAGAAATAAGTTGTAATAAACAATGTACGAGAGACAAGGATAATAAATGCAATTACGATATATTACCAAAATCCCATTTGAAAATCGGACGGCTATGATTTGAATGAGTGCATAAGCTGCAAGCTCGACCTCGCCGAGATGACCAATAAATCCTTGTGTGATAACAAACATACCATACTGAGAAACCCTAGCTAACATTGCAGGAAATGCAACCCTCCATAGCTTTTTCGATTCTTTCCAAATCCTCCCTTTTAAATCATCAATATCTTTTGCTTCTGAACCAAGAAGTCTCTCCTCCATCTGAAATATAGTTTTTTTCAGAGCAAATAATGTTACCTACACAAATGCAAATATATATGGCAAATTAATCCACCTAAACTGCTACAATTCAGTAAAGAATTAATCCTGGCCCCTCCAACTTTGATCAATAATAGAAGTTAAAAAGGAAAATTTGGCATGTAAGTAATGGGCACATGATTTGTTTGATAGTGTACGCACACCTTAGTTTAATTATGAGTGATACTATTTGAGTTTGAATTTTAATTATAACTTTTAAAATATAGCTTATTTAAGTAATAAAATTTTTATAAGTAGAATTTTTTATTAAAAAAATTATAATTATCTAGTTGTTATTGAGAGCTTTAAATAAAAATCATAAAATTACTCTAATAGGTAAATTTTTAAAAATTATGTTTTGAAAGAAATGAAATAAAATTACTAAATAAATAAAGGATATTTAAATATTTTAACATTTTAAAAAAGATTTTTAATCTCTATTCTCAAAAATTTTTAATTTAAATTTTTTGTAAATAGAGATAAAATAATTTTTTAATTTTTTAAAATTTTATTAAAAAATAATTAAACAACAATAAATTTTTTAAAAAAAAATTAAAGAATTAAATAAATATTTACACAATCATTATATAAATTACAGCATAAATAATTACTTAAATTTTTTTAAATTTAAAAATAGTTGAGCTGACTCTAGAATTTATCTTCAAAAGAATTTGTGTAACCAAAACAGGTATATGTGTCACCGTTTCAGTTCCAAAAGAATCTTTATATCCTTTTAAGCAAAACCTCTTGAAAATCTTAGTGGCTTTTTTTATGTTGAATTTTGCGTCTCATTGTGTGTGACGGTGTTAGCTCACCGATCGGAAGTAATAATTAATGTGCATACGATATTGGTAACTGTAACTGTAAAAATCATGTTAATAATATTTTCGAGCTAAGAATCAGACAAAATTTGATTAAATAAAAAGATGACGTACGATCAAGTACACTCAACTTATTCAATTCATGAGTGAGTTTAATTAATACAAACTAATTAAATGACAAAAAGGGAAAGAAAAGGAAATACAGATCAACTACATCATTGTTTTGAAAAATAACTTATTCAAGAAAGTATTAATGAATTGAAAATGACAAGTAGCCGGTCGGTATGACGGAGAATAAATCTAAATGTCTTAATTTCAACAATAAGAGAATGAAAGAAGAGATTAATGTTCATATCTTTTATTGAAGGAAAAAAAAAAGGACAAAAAAAATGAAAAAGAAAAAACCCGATTGCAAGTTCAGCTACGCAAAATATGTATGTAAAGAGAGTGAGCTTTTGACCATGAATCATGATTTCTTTATTAGCCAGTTGTAATGTGTTTCAAGGGTTTCCAAGTTGTAGGGTTATTTTCTTGAAAAAAGAATGAAACACAAAGACACGCGTTGAAAAATTTAACGCAAAAACTTAAGAAGTTAATTAAAAGAAAACTTGAAACATATAACAAAAATCTCTGTTGTACTCTACACGTAGTTCCCCCTCGAGTCCTGTCACTGTTGATAGAAATATTTAGAGAGAGAGAGAGAGGAAGGAAACTTACTTGGTCTTGAGAGTTCTTGTTTGATTAATTGAGCAAGGAGGATGGCTTCTAGCTAGGGTTTCGGGCTTAAGACCGAGAGATTTCTCACTTCAAGAATGCATATGCGGAGAGATATTAATAAAGAAGAGACCAAGCAAGAAGAAGACACCTGATCATAAAGATGATATTTTAGGTATAAGGGTTGCTAGAGATGAATGAAAAAAGGTAAAATGAGCGTACAATAGTCATTCATGGGTATAATCAATTCATTCGTGTGTCAAAATCAATCGTTTGGGAATTGATCCATCTGTTTACCTTTAATCAATTAATTAAATCCTTAAATTATACATGCGTCTCAAACATGTATACTGTAAGTGGTGTTTGTTTTTGTCACTATATTTAAGGATTACTTTATTCCGAATCATTATTACATTACCGTCTATATTTTAACTTAAATTTTTCTTTATCCATTATATTTTAAAAAATATCTCATAATCCACTCATTATTAACTATATTATAATCATATCCTTATTTTTCTACTTTTTACAATTATATTTTTTGCATTAGTTTTTAATTTATAAAAAAATTAATTAACAAATTAACCAATAATTATTTATTAATAAATTAAGAAATAAATATGACCAAACTATTATATGTAATACCCTTACAACAATCTTGTTAATTATTATTTATAAATAAATTTAACACCAGCCAATTTAAGTCAATTTAAAGTAATGTTTAATACCTTTAAAACAATCTTACTAATAATTTTTTTATAAACTACTCTACCAAATTAATCCTAAAAGTAAAATAATAACAACTAATTTATATTTTACTTTTAAAGGTAATTTGAGTAGTTTTTTTTTCATTTCACTGATATCTCTAAGAATATATATTTGTTATTTGAGTATTATTGTAAAAACAAAGAACAAGTAATGGTATGGTTGTAATATAATTATATATTCCTTAAAATATATAAACTATACGAACACTTAACTCAAAATATAAAGATTAAATAATTATTTACTCATTTATTTATTTTATTAATTAGTTCAATGTAGAAATGGTCACGATATTTTATCAATTATATACGGTGCTCTTTTGTCATATTGCGATGCGATCTCGCATAATTCATATTCATGCACATACATGCGATAAAAGACAAACTTATTGAGGTTATTTCATAACATGATGAGAAGGTGAAAAGTAAATTTCATATGAATTGATTTTACCACTTTATAATTAGTTCCTGATAGATTTTATGCCTAAGGTCATTTATAGTATTGACAAACTGTTAAACAATAAATGTGATCTTTTTATAAATAAATCGATATTGTTCCCAACTTCCCAACTTCCATAAATAAAAATTAACTAATTTATTTGTTAAAATGTAATTTCTACCCTTCAACGGGATATTTATTGTTCCCAACTTACATAAACAAAAATTAACTAATTTATTGGTTAAAATGTAATTTCTACCCTTCAACGGGATTTTATTTTATCATTGTTTGAACACCATAAATAAAATGAGTTATTAAAAATATATTGGGGCTTAAAATATAAATATGAGTTATATGATGGACTAAAATGCTACTCTCCATATTCTAATGTATCTTAGTGTTATTTTATGTGAATATCCTATACTTTCGTATAGTCATAAAAAGTTTTGATCTTAATTTGGGTCAATTATAAATAAAAATAAATTTTATATTATAATAAATTGTAATTTTTCTACATCATATCTTAAGGAATTACTTGCCTCTACATAGTAAAAATTATCTATATATTCCAAAAAATCTATGTTATATTACATTAAAGAAACTTGTAAGAACATGAAAGAAAAACATTAAAGAGAATGCAAAAGTTTAGAGATTTTAAGATAATTTTACATATTTATAATACTATATAAAAATATATACTAATTTTTTGAAATTATTTAAATCTCTTTTATTAATTTCTATACATTAGATTTGATATGCTCTATTAATAATTTGTTACTGTACTGATTGGAACATTAAAAATTATAAAGACAAATCAAATGAAATAGAAAAATCATATGACAAATAGGATTAATTCAAGGAAACTCAGACCTCCAAATAAGTATTAGTTATTCGAGAAGCCAACAATAAACTCCTAGATACAACTTTTATGTTGCCAAAATAATTAAGTTTATTTAACATTACAACCTAAAAATTAGTAACATTAAATATGTTTTCATATAGTGCTCCACTACTTATATATAGTTCCACAAAATAAGAGCATCTACTTTTGGCTAATTCAAAATTAATCAACGCCATAAAATTAAGTAAATAAAATAAATTATTTTAATTATTTTAAGAGTTTGTATCGTAGACTTATATTAAATTATAATTTGCTCAAAATAATAAATCAATTTAGGTAATTGTTAAGTTACATAATAATATAACATGCATTTAACAAAAAAAAATTGGTTTCACTAACCCAAATATAGTTTAATTGATACAACTTTTATGTTAGTAAAAAAAAACTTTCTGTTAATATAAGTTACATTATTATATAAATTATCAAGATCCATTAATTTAATCTCAATAATATGATTATAAAGAAATTGTACTTTATAAATGTTTTCGGTTTTTAATGAACTTTTAAAAGTCGATGGCTAATGACGTTAACGATCAACATTGATTATCATTACAATAAAACCAAAAAAAAAAGTGAAAAAGAGAAAATCAATTTCCTTATTCATACTACACCTTATTTTCTTATCTGGTTTGGTAAAATTTGGACGGTTGGCACGTTGCTCAATGTGTGTGTTCATGATTTGTAATTTTCCTTTTTTATTTAACATTTTTCTCACTGTGGAAGATATAAATGTTCTTTTGTATACCTATTGTGAATTGAAAGTGGAATAATTAAAAAATAATAATTAAGGAGTAGTAGAAGATTTTTCTTTTGTTAGTTTATGAGTAAAGTAAAATTATATCTCCAAAATCATGAGGGTAAAATTTTAAGCTATTTTTTAAATAATATTAATCTAAGTCAGTTTTAGTAACAATTTAATTATAAATATATTTAAAAATCATAAAATAAATGTTGAAGATGAAGCTCAAATATGAATTCTAGATTGAAAATGACAAGTCAAATGCAATTGGCATAGACACATGACATATTGGTTGTAGAAGATCAGAGAGTTGTATGACATCTTGTTAATGTTGGTCGAATGAATAAGTAATCCATGAGAGCTGTCACGTGAATCATGTGAAGTTTTGTGTCGTTTTGTAGTCCAAATCATGTGAAGTTTTGACACGTGTTCATCAGGGCTTTGAAAGGCTACTAGGAACAGTTATTACGCGGGCAAGTTCTTAGTTTTATTCATAAAAAACTCAAAACTTAGCAATTGATTGGTCCAAGGTCTTTATAGGTCCATCATTTCCAGTATATAAGGCTTTGTAGTTAGATCTGAGATTAGATCAATTTTGTTACACATTCTCTTATATCTTGTATCTTGTATAAGCTCTTATAGTGAAATCTTTGTTCTCTCACAAGTGGATGTAAGTCATATGATGACTGAATCACTATAAATCCTGGTATTAAGTGTGCATGTTGAATTTTTCTTTTTCTTTAGTTCATTTTTTTTATTACTACTAGTTGGTTCAATCTGGTTTTAACTTATGTTCATATAGGTCATTGCTTGAGATTATAGAGCATAAGAGTAGATCTTGGAGAATCCAAATCGGTTTCATTACTGGTTTTGATTCAATATATTGGTATCAGAGCCATTCTCTGAGTTCTTGATCTTAAAAATGGCTACATTCAAGCTTGAGGTAGAGAAGTTTACAAGTGAAAATGACTTTTACCTGTAAAGGCTTAAGATGAGGGACTTGTAGGTGCATCAAAGGATGGATGAGGCTCTTGGTGAGGCTACATGATCCAAGAAACTAAGAAAGATTGATGATGAAGATCTACTTGATGTACTAGATAAAGCACATAGTGCTATAATTCTGAGTTTTTTAGATGGTGTACTTAGAGATGTTCGCAATGAAAAGACAGCAGCAAGTCTATAGCAGAAGCTTGAAGATTTATACATTAAGAAATCAATGGCTAAGAGACTAGCCACTAAAAATAGGCTTTATACTCTACAAATGGAAGAAGGATCATCAATCACTTATCACATTAAGGCCTTCAACAAGATTATCCTTGATCTAAAAGATACGAAAATTGATGATGAAGACAAAGCCATGATCTTGTTGTGTTCACTACCAAGTTCCTATAAGTGTTTGGTTGATATACTTATGTATGCGAGCAAACCTTTACTATGGCAGATGTCAATGAAACTCTGAGTTCCAAGGCAGCAACAAAAAATGAGTCAAGAGATGGAGAAAGCTTGACAGCAAGGGGAAGATTTGAGAAAAGAGAAGGGGCAAAGGAAAGAAGAAAATATCTAAGTCAAAGCAAAAGAATTTGAAATACTTCCATAGTCACAAGGCATGTCATTTCAAAAAGGACTGCTGTGAGAAGAAAAAAAATAAGAATAAAGACACAAAAGAGAAGAGTGGAGATGTTGTTGTTAAATTAAAGATTGAAAAATCGGATAACTATAACTCAGCTGGAATTCTGATTGCTATTGATGGCCAAACCAAAGGTAATTGTGTTTTGAATTCTAGTTGTTCCTTCCATATGTTTCCTAACAAGAGCTTATTTATTAATTATAAATCATATGATGGTGGAGTAGTTGTAATAGGTAATAATGCTAGTTGTAATATGGTTGGTAGAGGCTTGATTAGACTAAAAATGTTTGATGGCATGATTAGGGAATTAAGAGATGTTAGGCATGTCCTTGACTTAAAATGAAACTTTATTTCTCTTTGGATACTTGATTAAACAAGTTGTTTAGATAAACTTGAATCAAGTACTTTAAAGGTTATGAAATGATCAATGGTGGTAATGAAGGAAAACATGAACAATAGACTATATGTCCTTGAAGGTTCAATAGTAATAGGTGATGTTGAGGTGACAAATTAGAACTTAGATAAAACCATGTTGTGGCACATGAAGTTAGGCCATATGGGCGAAAGAAGATTAAAAGAATTGTCAAAGCAAGGAGTTTTAGGAGTGGATAAGATGGACCCTTTGAGGTTCTGTGAAAAATGTATCCTAGGCAAGTCTTCAAGAGTAAAATTCAATACTAGTATCTACAACTCAAAGAGAACTCTAGACTATATCCATACTGATCTATAGGGACCAACACAGACAGTTTCTTTAGGTAAGGAAAGGTATTTTTATCTCTCATTGATGATTTTTCTAGAATGGTTTAGGTTTATGCACTGAAAAACAAGGATAATGTATTTGATTAGTTTAAGGCTTGGAAGACATTGGTTAAAACTCAAACAAATAGAAAGATCAGGAGACTTAGAACTAATGATAGTTTAGAGTTTTGTAATAAGAAGTTTAATTATTTTTGTACTAAACATAGCATTGTGAGGTACAAGACAATGAGACATACCCTTGAACAAAATAGATTAATTGAAAGGATGAATAGGACATTGATTGATAAAGTCAGATGTGTGCTAATAAATTCAAAATTATCTATAATTTTATGGGCAAAGGCTTTATCCACAACATGTTATATTGTAAACAGAAGTACATCTTCTGCAATTAATTTTAAAACACCAACATACTATTCAAATATGAGGGTGCTTGGATGTTCTGCATTTGCACACATAAAAAAAAAAAAAAAGAAGCTTAAGCCTTTAAAATATGCATTCCTTGGCTATCTAGATAAGGTAAAGGGATATAAGCTCTGATGCACTGATTTAAAGCCTCCAAGAGCTATTATTAGCAGAGATGTTATGTTTAATGAAGCTGAGATGCTTCAAAGGATAACAGCAACAAAGTCTACTATTACTGAGCCTGAAGTCAAAGATCAGAAATCTCATTTTGATGTGGAACTTTCAACTTCTAAGACAAAACAGAAACAAATGATTAAGCCTAAATTAGGATCTAATATAGAGGTTTTTGAACTTAAGGATAAATCTCAAGGTGATCCAGAAACCAAGGATTATCAATTGGTGAAAGATAGAGAAAAAAGAGTGATAAGGCCACCAAAGAAGTTTGTTTATGCAGATCTCATTGCATTTATATTAACAGTAGCTCATGAGGTTAAAACTGATGAACCTACAACATATTCAAAGGCTGTTAAAAGTGATAAGTCAAAGGAATGGAAACAAGCTATGGATGAGGAGATGCAATCACTGATGGAAAACCAAACATGTGAGTTAATTGATAAACCAAAAAATAATAAGGTAGTTGGCTGTAAGTGGATTTACAAGGTAAAATAGGGGATACCAGGTGTTGAACCACAAAAGTACAAAGACAAGCTTGTTGCCAAAGGTTTTACACAAAAAGAATGCATTGATTTTACAGAAGTGTTTTCCCCTATGGTCATGCAATCATCTTTGAGAATCTTATTAGCAATTGTGGTTGTGAAAAATATGTGTCTTGAACAAATAGATGTCAAAACTGTCTTTCTTCATAGTGAGTTAGTTGAGATGATTGTAATGGCTTAACCAGAGGGCTATGTGGATCTAGAGAGGGCCGATCATGTGTTTTTTTCTTAAAAAATCATTGTATAGGCAATGGTATTTGAGGTTTGACAGATTCATGTCATAGCATAGTTTTCAAAGATGTAACTTTGATGGCTGTGTGTATTTTAAAATTTTGAAAAATGATAGCAAGATTTATTTGTTGTTATATATTAATGATATGCTGATAGCCAATCAAAGCATGGAGCAGATAAATATACTAAAACAACAACTGAGAAAAGCTTTTAAGAGACAAGATACATAAGGATCTTAGAGCTGCAAAGAAGATTCTTGGGGTAGAAATAATCAGAGACAAGATAAGGGTATTTTATGCTTAACTCAGTAGAAATACATTAGGAAAGTGCTTGAAAAGTTTGAAATGAAAAGCTCAAAGCCTGCTCAGACATCATTACTAGTACATTTCAGACTCTCATGTCATCAATGTCCCAAAACTAAGGATGAAAATGAAGAAATGGTTGCTCTACCATATTCAAGTGTTGTTGGACGTCTAATGTATGCAATGATCCTGACTATGCCTGATATATCTTATGCAGTCAATGTTGTGAGAAGGTATATGGCAAGCCCAAGTAAAGAACATTGGAAGGCTGCAGTTTGGATTTTAAGATACTTGAATGGTACAATATATATGGATAAAAGAAGGTCTTTAACTGGTTATTTGTTTACTCTAAATGATTGTACCATAAATTAGAAAGCCACATTACAAAGTGTTGATGTTTTGTCCATAACTAAAGCTAAATACACTACAGCAGCAGAAACTGTTAAAGAAGTAATACGACTCAAAGGAATAATCACTAAATTAGGGTATGAATGAAAACAGGCGATGGTCCATTTTGACAATCAGAGTGCTATTTGTTTAAGTAAGAACTAAATGCATCACAAAAAGACAAAGCACATAGATGTCAAGCTTCATTTCTGAGGTTAGAGATGTCAAAAGGAGTGGTGAAATTAGTGAAAATTCACACTAATGACAACTTTACAGACATGTTAATAAAAGCAATTCTAGATGCCAAGTTTAAATTTTGTTTGAACTCAACTAGAATCTGCAAAATATAACTTGCAAATGAAAAATGTGGGAGAGAATTAAAGGAGTAGTTGTTTTGAGTTCAAGGAAGAGAATGTTGAAGATAAAGCTCAAATCTAGATTTTAGAGTGAATACGACAGGTCAAATGCAATTGGCATGGACACATGACATGTCAGTTATAGAAGATCATGAAGTTGTATGACATCTTGTTAATGTCAATCGAATGAATAAGTAATCCATGTGAGCTGTCACGTGAGTCACTTATTGAAAACAATAGGGTTTTTTATTGTTTTGTAGTCCAAATCATGTAAAGTTTTGACACATGTTCATCATAGTTTTGGAAGGTTATTAGGAATCGTTATTATACAGGCAAGTTTTGGGTTTTAATCATAACAAACTCAAAACTTACTAACAACTGATTAGTCCAATGTCTTTAAATAATGCTTTGTAATTAGATCTGAGGTTAGATTGATTCTATTACACATTCTCTTGTATCTTGTATAAGTTCTTATAGTAAATTTTTGTTTTTTTCTCACAAGTGGACGTAAGTCACATGATGACTGAGCCACTATAAATCCTAGTATCAAGAGTGTGTGGTGAATTCTATTTTTTCTTTGATTCATTTTGTGATTGCAGTAGATGGTTCAATCTGATTTTAACTTGTGTTCATATAAGTCATTGCTTGAGATTATAGAGCATAAGAGTGGATCTTGGAGAATCCAAATCGATTTCATTACTGGTTTTGATTCAACGATAAATAAATAAATAAGAGAAAACTAAATTGAAAGTGGAAACTCTGAGTGCGCCACCGGCATATATGCATAAGTGCTTAACTGAAAAGTCTAGTCAAACACTTAGTCTTACAGCAATTGCGAGAGAATGCAGAAGCATTGATTTTCTTTTTTTTTTATAGCAGCAGAAGCAATGATTGTTTGTCTCCTATTTATTTGGCCGTACGCAGACAAGTGAGCTCACGAGAATAAATTCCAATTCCAAATATATACAAGACACAAGCATAAAGGGCAAAATTATCATAACCCTTTTTTTTTTTTTTTTTGCAACAAGCATAACCACATGTTAGTCGGTGAAATTAATAAAGTAAAAAAATCCTCCACTAATTTTAAAATACGTTCAAATATCTTTTGTGTTATAAGGGCATGAAATTTATTAATTATTTTTCTATTTTACCTTTGTCTTGATGTCAACTATAAAGTTAAATAAAGTTAAATGACATATTTTACCCTTCATCATTGAACTAATTAAATAATAAAGAGTTTGCAACTTTGCATAGACAACTGAAACTGATCCGAGCTAATAAAACAATTTAGGTTGGCTCTTATATTCTGTTGAAATTTCTAAAAGCACATTAATTTATTTAAATAAAACTGAGAGCTTTTAACAATAAATCAGTGGTGGGCAAAATTGGCTGTGATGACATTTTTTTAATTTTTTTTATCTCTATAATAATAATTAGTCGGTTTGTACAAATTTGAAATATTAATCCATTGATTATTTTTATTTTTAATATTGAGGAAGTTAGTATTTCTTTTTAATTTACGAAGAATAATAAATATTATTAATATAACATCTAATTATAACTAATGTTTATAATCAGATTACAACTAAAATTAATTTATATTAATTTTATAAAAATTATCTATATTTTAATCTTCATTAATATTTAAAAAATACATATTTTACTTATATTTTATATATATATATTCATATAAGAGAAGACTTCATTCACTCAATTATTTTTTAATTAAAAAATAAATTAAACCCCTTACAGTACTTTTGTAGGGGCTCCGGTACTTCGGCCGAGTGGTTGGAAGTTAGCAATTTTAAGTTTCTAGTGAAGAAAATTTTGAAAAGAAGAACCATAAATGTACTAATAAAATAGTGTCCTCACATAAGTAATACTAACCCACAAATAAACTAATACAAATGATGAATGAATTACAAAACTATTACGGATTTGGAGAGCTTTGATCAGATTCTTCAGATGGTTTCAGTAACCATTTGTTGAGACGTTGGGATGCCTTGTTCACCTGCAAGAATGAGAACAAAAATAATTTATTAACAAAAGATAAAAAAAAAAATTGATAAAATTAAATTCTCCCCAACTGATCAAACCAATCAACAACTTTTGACAAACATGAAACAAGCACTCATATTGAGTCAAAAAAGGAGGAAAAACCTGTCTATAAATTTTAGCTAACTTTTGATCTTTCTTTACTTTTAGTAACCTAAATAAGCACCCAATGTGAGGACCAAAAAACCGTTTAAAGGGTGTGTTCTCAAATTTTCCTTCCAATCTCTTAAGTAAGTCTTAAAGCAGGCAACCACTATAATTAATCTCATAAAAATTGCAGTAATCGCAACATGTGCCATGCAATCAATCCTAATTTACCTGATCATCCCAATCTGTCCTCCATATGATGAAGGAAAGAGTAATTGTTTGAATAACAACTCCACCCAACAATCCAATCCATAAACCCTGTCAAATGAAACCAACATCAATCAACTCATGAGAAAATCAATGATACCATTTTTTTTAAAAAAAGTCTATTTTATTAAAATTGTATTCATTAATTAGAGCATTTGATCCTTGAAAGAATTAATTAAAAATAAACTACATTTCCTACCGTAACTCCAAGGTTGGCCACATATGCAAGCAAAACTCCTGTTGGAACTCCAACAAAATAATAGCTTCCCAAGTTAACATATGCAACCGTGCTTTGAAATCCAGCACCTACAGCTACACCTGAAAAAATGATTGTTTACGCATCAGTGAGTATCTCAACTATGCATCCAAACTTAGTAAATACAGACAGCATTATTGAGTTTTTCCATTTTTTTAAAAGAAATGACACTTGCCTGAGAGTACTGGCTGAACGCTGTTAAGCAAAAGGGAGAAAGAAAGCAGAACAGATAAATTCGATATTTCTTCTGCAATTTCCTCACTAGTTGTAAACAAGTATGAAATCTGACGGCCGAAGACGTAACATAAAATCCAACAGATCACTCCAAAACTGGCTGAAATAGTGAGTATGAGTTTAATGGAAAATTTTGTGGCTTCCGCGTTTCCTCTCCCAAGTTCATTCGACACTCGCACACTGATCAACAAAGGAGAATACAACATTAGAACTTATGAAGAGTTAGAAAGGGTATTTGTTGAAGCAATATATTTATATATTTATACGCACCATGAGGCACCAAGGAAGCCAAGGCAGACCATTAGTTGAAATGCACTGACATTTAGGCTGCAATAACAATTTAATTAATTAGCTTTAAAGCCAAATTCTTAAAAAGATTATATAAGAAAATCAACTGGAACTGGAAGTAATAAATGTGAAATAAGGTTTTAATAATAGCTAAGACCTTACCAAATAGAGAAAGCAGATATGGCAATGGTTGCATTTTTCATGTACCCAGCCAATAAGACTAGAATGGAATTGTACCAAAGCTCCAAGCTATCACAGTTCAAAATTAAGTAAGATAATTGATTATGAAACCGAAAAAGAAAAAGAAACCACAAAACAGAATTCGGTAAGACAGATATGGAGAGCAGAGCATTGCAATATTTGTTAATTTATTTTTTAAAGCATTGCATCAAAATGAGCAGGGTTTGAACACCAGGCTCATGTGTTATCCTAGGATTTTACCAGTTAAATCAATTAGCACCCAAAACATGCATCAAGACATGCAAGAGTATAATTTCTGAGGAAGAACATTCAAAATTTACCATATCATGATACCGGAGGATATCGACAGCTTTATTACAGGAAGAATGTCAATAAAAGCAGCTTTGGTGAATCCTTTCCAAGTATCAGGGCACCAACCACAGAAGATGTAAATAAACAATCCAATGATATTTAGCCAAGCAGAAATGTTTAATGAGCCCATTGCACCAGCAATACCTAACTCAAGTTCGCTCACAAAGATCCAGGACAAAAGCAAATGAATCAGAAAAGAAGCAGTAGATAGCCACCCGATAATCATGTTTTTGAGCTGTGCTTGTAAGTACATTTGGATTGTCAAGGAGAAGACGAAGTTATAAACAAAGGGAATCAACCACAGAGAAA
This sequence comes from Murraya koenigii, assembly GCA_025617385.1. Taxonomy (NCBI): domain Eukaryota; kingdom Viridiplantae; phylum Streptophyta; class Magnoliopsida; order Sapindales; family Rutaceae; genus Murraya; species Murraya koenigii. The sequence continues at coordinate 22,702,469 of CM046814.1, read as the reverse complement.
TCACTCCCCCTGTTTCTGCTATTTCTTTTTGCTGGCCAAGCAGATTCATGATCGGTGTTCCAAAGATGAAGACGGGGAGCATTATTGTAGCAGTTACACAATCAACTATCCATGATCGTTGCAAGTAAATGCCCATCATATGATAATGCCCTGCTCCAAATGCTTGTCCGCATAACGTTTCTGTTGCACTTGACATTCCCAGCTTCAAATGAAATGAACCATAGAACGTTTAGTTTAAAGATGTTGTATATGAATTCGGATTTGGTGCTAAACTTTATGGAAAGCTGCGATTAGTGGTTATGTGATATTAATATATACGTAATTAAATCTTAACTTTATACTGTTATAAATGTACGTGTGACAGAAGATTATGAAATTATAGGCAAACAACAGCTCAGGAATGGATAATTAAAGAAGAAAAGAAAAAAGACATTTGAAAAATGCATCACATAAAGCAGAGTGCTGTTTAGTACATGATCAGAGAAAATCATTCAGGTTACTGTCTTTCTACAATCTAGTGATCTACACATTCACACACACTCACATATATATACATATATATGTGTGTGTGTGTGTGTGTGTGTGTGCGCATATGCTTGAAATTGATGATGCTTACCAGTATTCCGTTAACAAAGCGCAAAAAAATGCTTTGAACCAGTGCAAAAGAGGCGAGTTCAACGTCACCAACATGTCCAAGAAAACTCTGTGTCACCAAAATTAGTCCAAATGAAGAAATCCTGGAAAGTATAGAAGGAAAGGCAATCCTCCATATCAACTTTGTTTCTTTACAAATCCTCTGTTTCATATCATTCCTCTCATGTTCCTCGAATCCCAGAAGCCTCTCTCGCTCTTCCAATCTGTTGTCCATTATTACTCTGAAGTGTTTATCAAATAAATGCTAATTTATGCTAATTTATGTGTAATCATGCCATCCACTTGGGACCGTGAATGCATTCTCTTAGAAATATTACGATTCACACTATCTCTAATTGAGCCATGATTATTTACAGAAATGATAATTTGACAGAATAAGGAAAGTGAGACAAAAAGAAATGAGAAAAAGTTGTTGCGATCTTAAAATGATGAAACAGGGCAATAAAGTTAAAACCCAATTGTACTTCGCAAATAATTATACTGGTGAGAAAGAACAAATGCCCACCAGTTCTACCATTTCGGTCATCTTGCTTTTACGGCCTAGTAGTATTGGAATATAAAGCTTAAAAAAAAAAAAACTCTTAAAAGGTAAAACTAGTGGTGTATACCGTGATTGGAGTCATACACCTACGTGTATGTAACTGGTAGCAGTTGTTTATTTATCGCCAATCCTACCTGTCTGTTAGTTGCTGTCATGTGCTCGACTGGTTGTTGATGGGAAAGTATAGCTACCAAAACCCAAAGCTGAAAAGCATTATGGAACATGTGATTTTTGGAGTCAACACCTCATTCTTTCTGTAAATTAAATTGATTCCACCTAAAACTGGGTGTTAAAGAAACCCATCACTTTACCCTCCAGCTTTTATAGTAATAAAAGAGTCCAAAACCAACTTAACATCCCCACTTGAGAACAGGGAAAACGTACTCGATCGATTAGAACAACATGCAGTGTGTTTTGAGATTAAATTTACAAATTCCAAGATTGAGCACAAGAGAGAACAGTGGAGCAAGGAAATTGAACGTACTCTATTGTGAGCTACCTAATTTACACTGCAGTGTTGTTCGTGGATTCTGTGCCCGCACACGCGCGCACACAAAAAATAATAATAATATTTATGATGATGAGTGTTAAACACAAACACAAATACAAATTGAATTTTGTTACAAAGTTGGTACACTTGTCACCATGCAAAACTTCAATCGGCTGGCGTTTAAAACGTTTGGAAGTTTAAAGATGATGCTTTAATTCTTGTTCAGTGACAAGTGTCCATTACATATACACATATAGCAGATTGTGAGTGGCTAATGACCGGCGGCTAAAAATATCTTTATTGTTTTCAGAAAAAAAAAAAAATAGCAGTGCTTTCTTTATTCGATTGGACTGAATGTATGTAAGTACCTGCGACAAGATTTGACTGATGTTTAAGCCTTCACGAAAATGAGTACTCATCTGTTTTTGTCCTTTGTTTGCCAATCTTCTTTTTCGCATCAAGTTCTTTTCATATTTTATGAATTGATAATTATTATTTCAGCAGAAAGAAGGAGGTGGTTATATAGTAGAACACATTTTAATAATTACACTATTAAAATAATAAATAAATTTTTATTATTATCGTATAATTATTAGAGGTAGTTTACGATAAGGTGATTCCAGTGATTTTAGAAAAAAATAAGCATAATTAAAAGAAAAAAATTATAGTAAGAGGTTAATGATATTTTATCATGCGATCGATAGATATAGTAATAAAACTCAGTGATATATAATAAATCTTACTGTAAAATTTAGCATAGATTTTATTTTAAATTAATACTATGTTACGTGACAAAACATCTTTACACAGACTGAAATAGATAAAAAAAACTGTCCCACACAGTTGCTTATATAATTGAAAATCATGTAAGTCAGCAATGACCTACGCAGCTTGTCTACATGCTCTGTCACTCTTGTTTTATTTATTGCTATTCATTCATTCGACTTAATCGCTGTTGGTCCACCAAATTAATTCTTCTTCAGTTTTCTTTCTTTTTTTGGGAACCAATTTTATTGGTTTTCTTGTGATGGTATGTAAAATACCCCTGGCATAGCAGATCTGGCTGCTGCTATTTCGAAATATACTTCATTTCATCCAACAAAAGGAGACAGAGAAGAGAAGAGAAGTTGTTTTGTAAACACTTGAATTGTTGCAGACATTTTTGCTAATCACTAATTTGATGATACAGGCATTATTCTTACTTAAAAGACTAGGATACAAACTTTATTTGAAAAAACTAATGTATTGAGTTTGATTTTGAGCCCTCAATTAACTTTTTGGTCATCAAATTAATTAAGATTAAAATTTAATCGTTTAGGTTCAGATTAGGATTATGATTGATCATGATCAAATACATATATGTAATCTTATACTAATGGAGTCCAAGTACCAGACTTACTTGGCACATGCTCATTTATTACATCTATCTACCGAACAAATCCAAAATTCACCATGTCCAATACTACAAGTAAGGCAATCCAAATCAATCTGACAATGGTAGTGTTGAAACACCCGAAAAATAAATAAATAAATAAATAATACAAAAGAAATTCGACCTTTTGATTTTCCATCTACAAGAGCAATATAGTTGAAAATCAAATACCATGAGACAAATTAAATGCTTGAATGTATTCTTGAAAAAAAAAAACAAAATTGTAAGCAATTGAATAGCAAAAGCCTTACAACAAGCAAAAGACATTTGGGAAATTGAAGAAGTTTTGATGTCAAGCTACAACATCTGCTTGTTCGATAGGCGATTGTTCTGGTGATTCAGGAACGAACCACTTGTTCACGCGTTCGCGTGCCTTCATTACCTGCATTGATGCATATCATTTACAAGTTAAATTATAGGGATTAACCCAGAAAACAAAATTATAAACTCTTATTAGAGAAAGCTAGATGGAGAAACATAATAATACCTGTTTGTCCCAGTCCGTCCTCAAAGTGATAATGATGAGAACTATAGTTTGAACAAAAGTTCCAATCAACATTCCGATCCAAATACCCTACAAAAGAAGGGAGGAGAAGAAAGTGCCCGTAAGAAAAGAAAATAAAGCTTTTTAATCATGTAACAATTTGTATTCCGTGCCTAAGAATTTTGATAAAAAGAATGATGTATGCACAGTTATGAAAAGCAAGTCCTTTACAACAAACTGTTGTGGCACTCATAATCAATAACAAGATGAGAAACCAAGCTGCAAGGTATCTTCATTATACAATAATGAGGAGACCGGTTCACTCCATTCGTGCTTTCAGACCAGAGAATTAGGAGGTTCACTCCATTCGTGCTTTCAGACCAGAGAATTAGGATGATGATTTGAGCCAAACTAAAATGGAACCGAACTGAATTATACTTATTTGGAGACGAGTAACAATAAAAGTACCGCCAAGTCTAAGTAAAAAGGCAAAAGTACTTCAGAATGGGAAAAAGAAAACTCACTTTGACTTCCAAATGGGTTAAATAACCAAGCACGACTCCAATAGGAATCCCAATCACGTAGTAGCAAGTAATGTTAACAAATGCTACGATACTCTGCCATCCAGCCCCGACAGCAACTCCTGTTCAGGCATGATTTTTGGTTACATATTGAACAACAAATTTTCTTTTTTATCTTGGACCCTCCTGTTCAATTGGAGACTTGGGAGAATACAAAAGAGACAGACAAGAAAAGGGAAGCATTACCGGAAAGCACAGGCTGCACACTGTTCAAAAGTATTGAGAAAGAAAGCAGTGGTGATAGATCTGCAACTGCATCAATCACATCTTGATCATCGGTGAATATGTATGCCACACTTCCTCTAAGGAAGAGGAAAAGGATAAATAGTACAGATCCAATGAAAAGCGAAGTGGTAACTACCACCTTAATAGCAAATTTCGCAGCACTTGCACTTCCTCGGCCAAGCTCATTTGAAACCCTAACACTGAACATTTTTCCAACCAAACTGATTTTATTCAGCACATGTATCACCCTTAAGGGAAATAGTGAAGTAATATTCAATATTAAAGTGAAACATTGTCAAGGGAATAGATAATTCCCTTTTTCTACAACACATTGCCTTGAGGATCATGCATTAAGCATGGACAAATGTTTCTAGGAGATTGAGCAGTTTTCGTTAGAATATAGATTGACTTCTATCAGAAGTTCACGCAAGATATGGCTGAAATTATTGGTTGAGGCTGAAGGTAAAAAGCTTTTTTTTTTTTTTTATGCACATGGGTAAGGCAGTCAGGACCGATGCTTAACTGAGTTTCAGAATCAGGTTTCATTCTTAAATCTTGCAAGTTTTTTAAAAGAACCGAATAAAAATATAAAAATATAAAATATAAAGAATATAAAAAATAGAAGAAGAAGATTATACCCTATTGCAGCCAAGAAACCGAGGGAGATCATCATTTCTAGCCCATTGATGTTTATGCTGCAAATAAGAATAAGTTAAACCAAACAGATATCTGGCCCATATAAAAGAAGAGGGAAACAAAATCCAAAATGACGATAAAGGGAAGGAGTCTATGAATTTGTTACCATATCGCAAGAGCATCAATGGCAACCTGAGCATTTTTCATGTTTCCTGTTAAAAGAACCAAGACTGTGTTGTACCAGAGCTCAAGACTGTCAAGAATAACATAACGCTGAGTCAAAATCTCCACATAGTTAAGTTACAGGAAAGCACAAATAAGGCAGTTACTCAGCAAATACTATATTAACATCATTGTTACTCAGCAATACTATATTAACACCACTGTTGTCTACAGACCACAAACAAGTACTTTTTATCAGGGAATCATATCATAATATAAAATTCACCATTTCCCTGCCACACAACCTGATGAAAGAAAGAATATATTATATTGCCACACAGTAGCACAAACGGGCACAATCATCAGAACTGAAGCAATCAATGATCTAAACAAAACAGAAGAACCTACAAAAGTTGAAACATGGCCAAAAACAAAATGAGGAAAGATCCCACACGAAACTAATAATAGTAACAAACACAAATAAAATAATATAGATTCAGATGTAAGCCATAGCCTCTTATCTGCTGATTTCTACTTAAGCCAATTAGAATTTATAAAATGGCCAAATTTTTACAGCCTAAATTCATGCAAAAATACAATTGGACAAGAACCTCACCATAGCATGGCACCAGATGACAAGGAAAGTTTTACTACAGGCCAAAGATCCTTGAAAGCAGCGAATGAGAGACCCTTCCATGTTTGAGGGCACCCTCCACATGTAACAAACAGAAGTTGACCCAAGTTTGGAATCCAGTATGCCAGAACTGTTGATCCCAATGCTCCTGGGAGGCCAAAATTCAATTTCACGGTAAAAAGCCACGAAAGAAAGAGATGAAGCAAAAATGAAAATGCTGCCAAGTAGGAGATAATCATGTTTCTGCTCTGGGCCTGTAGGTACATCTGGCAGGTAAAGGATACGATGAAGGCGAACAACACAGGGATTAGCATGAGAGAAATAGTCCCCGCCACTTCAGCAATATTTTCTTCTTGGCCCAAAGCCATCAAAATTGGAGTAGTGAAGAAGAACAGAGGTAAGAGAAGGATAGCACAAATGGTTAAGACTATCCATGATCTTTGAAGATATATTCCTAGCATGTGGTACTGTTTCGCCCCAAAAGCTTGCCCACAGAGCGTCTCCAATGCACTAGCCATGCCCAACTGCACTTTCAAATTTCAGATATCAGAATAAGAAAAAATTGAAGCAACCATTGTGGATTGTAGAGAATTATATTCCCCATGAACAGATGACACCATTATAACACATCTTCCTATAGAAGCTAGAAAGTGGCTGGAAATCATTAGAACTCATAAAAAAACAGAATTGCAATGGAAAAGAAACACTCTTATTCTGAAGCTCTTGAGAAGCCATTACAGTTCTCAGATTACATGATTGGGGAATATGACTGCATGAAAGATTTGCCGAGACAGTCGAAAAATAGCAGTAGATATTTGACTGGTGAAAGTTCAGATATCCTGATTGAAATTCAAATTGTATTGATTGGTCTTTAACCCTTGTGTCATTAAAGAAGGTTCATAGGTTTGGCTGCCAGCAAATTCTGGTTAAAACACTTTTGCTTTCACTTTGGAAGCTATGAGAAGATATATATATTTAGTAGCTAAACTCACATATTTTGATATGATAAAGAATTTTTCTTTTCCTTCTCCTTTTTCCCTTCTTGTGTCAGCTTTTAACAGTTCAGTAAAGCATTGCCACCAATAGGGTTACAGCAAAAGTCATAGTCGTTTTAAGCTATTAAATCTCATAATCACAACCCCGAACAGAACATAATTTATGATACATATCTTTTTGCAGTTTTCTCCGCTAAAAATGCCACAAATAAGACAAAAAAAAAAAAACTACAATGATCAAGGCCAAAACAAACACCTACTCAATTAATGACAACTCAAGTAAGAAACAGACAGAGAGTGCTTACCAGGATGCCATTTGCAAACCTCAAGAGAACAGTAAACACAAGTGAGTAGGCAGCTAGTTGGGTCGCGCCAATGTGCCCAATAAATGCCTGACTAACTACATTGATCCCAAATGAAGAAAATCTTGTGAAAATAGCAGGAGCTGCTACAACCCATAACTTTTTGCACTCCACCCACAGCTTGTGCCTGAATTTCACTTGCCCATCAACATCATTTTCCTCTGTGTTTCTTAATAGCTTCTCTCTGATCTCTCCCGCCATTCTCACCACCAGAAAAAAGCTTTTCTTTCACTGTCAATATTTGTAGAAATTGAGGAAAGAATTAAAATTAGGCATCAATGGGAAAAGATTACAATCAAATACAGAGATGAATTCCAAGATGGCATAGAAGTTGACAAACTTTTTCATTTCCACAAATGGAAAAATTTTAATCACATTGACTATTTACCTTGCCATGATGTTAGAATAAAGTGGAATACAACCATTTGTTCCAATAAAGCAGTAGATATTTCCCCAAAATCCTGAACAGCATAATTTGCACAAATGCCTTTACTCATTTACCTTTTTTATTCTTTTCTGGCTGGCCACATATTTATTCCATACATCATACAGAGATGTGCAAGTGTTCGGTGTTTAAAATACCTTTGAATTATATAAGCATCACATATTATCAGCCAAAATTACAAAAGAAAGTAATTTATCATCAAACAGAAGATTAAATTACCCCTTCAATCATGCAGTTAAAAGAAAATTTTACATTGACTGTCAATAGCTAAGGCACACCTTAATAGAACCCCTAAGTTAAATTGTGATGAAATACATCTAATCATTCACCAGCTGCTACAGAAAGTATACAGTAATGATTCTCATCTTAGAAAGGATCCAATGAAAGAAAAGATTAATGGCCCGAGAACTAACAGGAGTTCCACTAAGAAGGACATATGCATCTGACTTGCGGTCCCTTAAATAAATGGTTCAATCACATCTGCCGACAAAATTTCAGATAGAGATACAAGCCTAGAACCAACGGTGCTTGTACAAAATGATAAAAGTCAAGGGATTATGTAAACGAGAACAGCTATCAATGTAATTATTTCACGTTTTTAATGCCTAATATTTTGTGATTACAAACTATAACATGGAAAAAAAAGAAATCAAAACCCCTAAATTGGTGAATAATGAATAAACATTGTGAATCCAACAAAATTCACTCAATAAACCTAAAAACACTACAATTACAAGAAACAGAGTTATTGAAAGTTACTAAAACTTGCAACATTATGAAATAATTCTGCACCAAACTTTATCCCCTAAACGAGTGAATAATGAATACATTGTGAATCCAACAAGAATTAAATCCAACAATAAATGTGACAATTTAAACAGGCTGGCATAAGAAAAAAAGTAAGTGGGGGAAAGGGAAAAGTCTTGTCAGCTCCCAATGAAACAAAATCATCCACCAGACACCTCAACACGCCTTCACTTCAACTCATAATGGACAAATAAGGACTACACTTGGGAAAAGGGATCCGAGAGAAACTTACGAAAACCCAAAAACTAAATTGAAAGTGACCAACATAAGCTCGAAACATTATAAGAGTATACAAATTAACTCAGTTGAATGGATGAAACAAGTATAGCTTCTTCTTCTTGAAATCACCAGATTTTTTTTTTTTTAAGAAGATCTTGGATAAACAAAAAGAAAATAATTAAATTCTGGTTCAACATGTAAACACAAGAGAGATTACAGAACATATAAAATATAGCGTACTACAAGAACCAGAACAACAACAACAAGACTCACAGTGACAGAGAGAAGCTTGCAAAAAGAGATCGAAGAAACAGTGCAAAGAGGTCTGTCTCCCTACCGGTGTTGCTTTTTGCTTCTGCGAAAGTAATTATAAGAGCAGCCAGCTAAGTCGAACCAAGTGAATTCAGTGCATGCACATGTTATTGCGTCCGTCAATATATTAGACCCTATTTATTATTGTTGTTGCTATTGTTATTACTAGTAATGATTGTCTTTTGCCAGGTTCCAATGCAATGCTCAAGAGGATTCAATCAAGTGGGCGGGGGTGGTTGAAACCATTGGTTTCATTTAACTCCACGTAGCGTCGTGAATGCTGCCACGCTTTATGATCAAAGCTACATGCCGAAGAATCTGACCGCAAACTATTTATAGTAAATTTATTAATTAATTCTGGATAATAAAAAGGCTTGGGTCTTTCACACTATGCCCCACGTGGCAGTCTCTCTCTCGTAATTCAAATGCAATCCCAGTCGTCCAAATATCTGCGTGTTTATCCAACAGCGCCCTTTATTTTTTGCTGCACGGTGCAGATTCTCTGCACCGTTTGCACAACTGGAGTAACACTTTTCATCATTTTTTAATCTTTTTCTTTAACAAACTTTTCAAAAGTTTTTCTTATGTGGGCCCGTCACAAAGTTACACAACTTTGGCGTGCCATTTGTTTTAAAATGTTAATTTTGATTAAGTTTTTTATAATCCAACTTGCAGACACAGTCTAGTCTAGGCAATACCAAACACTTAAAAGAATTAATAAAATAATCTATAAAGAAAAAGACAGTAAAATTAACCATCCGACAATATTTAGGCTGTAGGTTATACTACCCATGGTTACAACCGTATTCATAAATCATGAACAAACAATTATCTTTGTTAATTGTGATCTTTACTTATTAACAAACTTGGTGTTGGTTTAATAACGGACGGATTGGATTAATTTAAGTTTTAATAGAGTTTTGAGTTATTAATCCCATCTAATTCATAATAAAATATTTAAAATTAAATTTAGTAACACATAATTTATAAATTCATCTATTTTTAAATTACAGGTCGATAACTCAAAATTAAAGTTAGGGATTTTTTATTTATAAATGATATCTACAATAAGAGAATTTATTATTTAATTCATGCATTATTTTCTTTTAATTTTTTTTAAAAAACAATAATAATAAATTGTAAATAATTTTATATAAATAAGAGTATATAATTTATAATCTAACATGATACTGAGAAATTGACTAAAAATTAATAATATTATATTAATTTATATATATTTATTTATATAAAGACAATTGCTTGCGTTGGTCTAATCCAACTATCGGTGTTAGATTTATAAGAAGGTTGTAACCGGTTAGATTGTGGACTAAATACTAATTTGGGGAGTCTCTTGTATAAAATGTTTTATGACTATATAACTACTGTTACAAAATTACTATACATAATAAAACAAGAATCAAGTGTGTTACTAGCTAACATGTCAAGTTATTATTTGAAAAGTGGAGCCCACAACCGCTCAACAATAATTTAACATATCTTTCTATGCGTTTGTGTACATAGACAAATAATAAAATTAAAATTTTAATAATTAAATTGTAATATTGTATATTATTTATTTATTAAATAACAAAATTTAATAATTAATAAAATTATTAATTATTATTTAATAAATAAATAAATCTCATATTAATTTAATTTAAATATTAAAATATCTAATATTACAAATTGACAAATACTTGCTTTGTTGGGTACGGGGGGTAATTAACTTTTGTACGCATAGACAAATACTTATGGAATAAGGGTGCGATTATGATACTTTGTTCGTTGGGGACCAGGGTAATTAACTCATTAGGATTGATAAGAGCAGTCAGGGCACCACAGTTTTGGATTGATGCAGCTCCCAAGTTGTCAGGATCTCTGATTGATTTATCATATCAAAATCAGACGTCGGAAAAATTAAAATACGCTCAGACTGACTTGGGGTCCACCCGTCCAGGACAAGCAAACTCATTCTCTCCAGTATTAATTAGGTTTGAAAAATAGCCACCAACCTTTTGGTACGGTCGTTGAAATTATTGAAAAAATAATAATTTAAATTTTTTAAGTGTATTATAAAAATATTTTTATATTATTAAATAAAAATAATTAAAATATAAGATATAAAAATCTTTCAAATATTAATGAGTGTTTAATTTTAAATAATATCTCATATAAAAATATAAATTAATCTTAATTATAATTTAATTTTTAAATATTTATTATAATAAATTTAAATAATATTTCATATGAAAATATAAATTAATTTTAATTATAATATAATTTATAAATATTAATTATAATCTAATATGAATCATAATTTTATATAATAATCTTATATATATATACATATAAAAATTAAATTTGAAAAATAAGGGTACGTTTTTTGTTCACATTTTCAAATGATATTTCTCCATTTCCCGAAAAGAACAAAAGCTTTGTTTTTCACTTTTTATAATCTTTTTCATCCCGAAAAAACAACTTTTATAATGTTTTTCCCTTTTTTAAGTGAAAGTAGGATGATTTTCTTTCAACATCCTGTTAACCATACAGAGGCAAAAAAGCTTCGTTTATATAATGTTTTTCTTGTTTTTAATAAAATTTGGATTTTTTTTCTTTTCACGTTCTATTAACCAAGCTATAGAAGAAAAGTTATTGTCACTCGAATTTAAATAATAAAATATAAACATTATTGTTTAATAGATAAAAGTTTTCCAGAGAACTATACTTTAAAAATATATATAATTTTAAAAAAGCGTTATTGTGTTTTATAACTTCTATTTTACATAGGTTCATTGAAATTGTTTTATATTATTAGTCCTTTTATTTTTTCAATAATACATTTATATTTGTTTTAAAGTGTTAGAGGTATTATTTAACTCCGACAAAAAATCACATCGAAATTCATTAAGAGAAAGACAATATAAATGTTTAACATACCACATAAAACTACAATAAATCTAAGTCACACAAACCAAAACATGTCATAAGACTAAACTTCTCTTCAAAATGATAATAAACAATTCTAAAACCTTTAATTTTAAAAAACAGCTCTCCTTAGTCCCAAAATAAGAGAGTGAAAAAAAATAACTAATAGATAAAAAAAAATATACAAGTAATATTAAAATTCAATTAACTTAAACAAAATCATCATTAGCATTTTGCAATAGTTTTCATTTTCAAATGATTAGAAAACGTAAATAAAAAAATATATATATTTATATACCAACCTCGTAAGTGAGACCACAAAACTCTAGCCCTGCCCCACTAAAAAGATTTGAGCTGTCAAAAACTCATGAAATTTTCGAACTCGCTTTTAATTAAAAAAAGGAAAAAACTCACTTTCATCCTCGATCAGGAAAGATTCCCACGGAGCTCAAACCAATTAATGAAGACACTGAAAGCACGATTAACTTATTCAAAATGCATAACACACCTAATCGTCTTTGTCACCTCTTCTTTCCTATCTTCTTCTTCTTTTCTTTTCTGTTTTTTTTTTTGGGAAAAAAAAGAAAGATTAAAATGGGTTTTTAATTAATGATAATAAATATAAAAATGTATTATTTATCGGGTTAAACAAATCATGGATTCGATTGGAATTGCTTTTCTATGATAGTTTTTTAAATAAATTTTCTACTATTAAAAGTTTTATAAATAGAACTAAATATAAAATTTTTTTATTTCTTTGTTGTTGACGAGAGTTGTTGTTGGTTTCAACATTCAGCAATATTGAAGATCATAAATGATATTGAAGGTGCCAATTCGAGCTTGTACAGAAAGAATTTCATAGGGATAGATTTTTCCGCTGAAGATTGTAAGTATGAATAAAATTCCTTAACATATACAGATTATATAAATTCTTTCACCCAAACAAGAGAACTAGAACAAAAGAGAACAAAATAATAATAATAATAAATAGATTAATATTTATCTTTTTTATAACAAAGTATTTATTTGTAAATTTATAACTTACAAGATACTGAATCTATTCCTTAAGAATATATTTCTAATCGCATCTCATAATTTTTTTTCTTTCTACAGTCGATTTGCAAATTTTAAATACTAATTTGAGATGTTGGAGTAAATTATTAGAATTTTATTTTTAAAGTCAATATTAAAAAAATACGAATCGCGATTTAATTAATTTGTCGATTTTTAATTTTATTTTATGCCATATTTTGTTAAAAATGAAAGGCTGCTATAATTTTTATAATAATTTATATTCAATATGTATTTTTAATTTTAATCCTCTGTAGCTCGAAGAGACCCGAGAACTAACTCACGTTATACACTAATTTGTCGAGTTTTATAATTTCATTTTATGAATACCACATGTAAAACGAGGATCACGAAATTCATATGGCCAAAAAGTCTAAAGCTCTGTTCCCGACACATGCATAAGGACATAACATTTTTTTATTGACTTTTCTTTGCCCTCTTTCTCTGCGCATTGGTCAACAATAATGGAGGTAACCTTCTCTCATCGTTTTGTATATAAAAAACCCCCCAAATCAATTTGAAATTTATAACAAAAGTCCTTTATTTTTCAAAACATTCAAATAAATTTATGGTTTCTGCACTTAATTAATTGAATCCTCTTTTTTTTAGAGAAATATTAACGTAAAGTTAAATTGATTAGTTTAATCTTATCATATAAAAGGACAAAATGTCTGCGGCTGCTCTGCAAAGAACTATGATATTATGATATAATTTGTTTATACGAGAGTTTTAAAGTTACTCTAAGATAAAGTATAAATAATAATTATATATATAAAATAATAAATAATTAAAAAATATATTATAATTTTAATTGTGTGCGGTTACCCAGAAGTGTTCTATTTTGAATTGACTAAAGTGAAGAGATTTTGTTAAAATAAAATAAAATAAAATGTAGCAGCAAAACTAGCCAAACTAAAATTACAAGAACTAGTTGAATCGATGACTAGGCTGCCTAAAAACATCCGTATGCAAAAGAGAAGCCACTTATTGACCAAACCATTAGCTACACCATCAATCATGGAATCCATAGAGCAATGCAATTATTCCATCGATGAATAAGAGACTACGGGGGAGGAAGCCACTTATTACAATGATGAAAAACAGATAAAGGAGAATCACATTTGATCCACAACATAGTCCAGCCTCAAAAGAGGAGTTTGGATTTACAAGTAAAATAGGTTTCGTGTTAATTTTTTGAATTGAATATTTATAAATATTATGTTTAGTCTCATTCTTCTTAAGAAATGGTTTAATAATTAAATTGTGGCGATAGAATAACTCAAATATATTAAATAAAAAAACTGAGATTTTAACAATAGTTTCATCTTAAGAAAAGATTAATTAAATTTAAACTTATAAGTAAGATAAATTTTTATATCTAATAAAATATTCTTATAGATTAAATACTTAAAAATTTTAGACGTGGCTACCTCAACAATATCATGCCACAAACATATTTAAACTAGTTTAATTAAATATTAAAAATCATAGACTCCGAGAGCTTGGTTGGAATGGAAAGTTTTCTTAGTAATTTTTTTTAATTAACCACCGGAGTACGAATTTTCAGGAGATAATTAAGGATAAAAGTTAATTTGAACTTTACTCATCATTTATTCGCTTTTTAAAATAATTTAAAATAAAAAATTGTAATAATTATAAAGATAAAACAAAAAAAAATATACGACAGCTTTTGAAGCTTGTCTTTGTTAGCTTAGCTGTAAAGAAACAAGTTGTTCTTCTTTTTACACTGAAAAAAAAAAAAAAGAGGAAGGAAACAGAACTGTTCGAACGCGTTTATTCCCTAAAAAAAGATTGGCTCTAAGTTGCATAACAACCCTTAATTTGGCAGACCGTTCGCGTATTCATGAACAGAAACTCAGCCACGTGATACAAGCCCATTAGCCCATTGCAGCTTGTACCCGTAAAATTTTTCAATAATCTGTAAATTTTTTTTTTTTTAAATATGGAAGTATGTCGATATATTTGCATAAATTTTTACACGAATGAGTGCTTGTTTAATTTTAATTTTTTTGCTGTGATTGAATCACTTGGATTCTTGGAATCCGAATACCCAACCTAGTTTAAGAGACAAATTAAATGAAAACAAAAGCAAGAATCAGAATCAGATTAAAACTAGAGAAATCAAGCCGACAAAGATTTATGTGGTTCAGTACTAATCTACTAGGATGAGAAATAAGATCACGTGCTTTCACTATTATGAGTAATGAGATTCCAAGAGCCACATGGGCGGTACAGAGAATAATAATAATAATAAAACAAATGATTACTTTCTCTTCTCTACAGCTCTCTAGCTACTCTCTTAAATCTAGTAATGAAGATCAAATGGAAACCGAATGCCTTGACTCTCTTTAGCTTTGCCAAAAACATGGACATTGAAGCTGAACATTATAGAAGAATAAGAGAAACCAAACCCTTAAATTTGACAAATAGGTCAGACTCTTACTTTGCATTATGTTTTCTTGACATGTTACGGTATGGTATTCTATTCTGTTTTTTTCATCATATCCATAGAGTTGGCTCATAATGACATTGTAAGTTCTGAACAGATGCCTGCGGACTCTGTTGTTGTTGGATTTGATCTGCTATAGAAGCCAGAAGGATCCATAAAGTAATTGAAAACAAAAGGCAGAATGAAGATTTGCGCTTATTTTCTTGAATACATTACTAGTGGAGAGCTATGGAAGTGAAGCATCAGTATTTGAGAGTTTTGCTTTCTCTTTTTCCTTTGTCACCACCTGGCCTTCACTTCTAATATTATGACAAATTAAGTTGACAGGAAGTTCAAGACCTCAATGACCTATATTTTCTGTGTTACCTTTTACATGACTCAAAGTGCTCGCTAGATATGATTTTATATATGTGTGTCTACAATTGGAGCTTAGATATATTCATATTGATTTATCTTGTTTTGGTCATTTTAGAATACCATTTATATAAAAGTATTGAGAAGGGTCAATTCCATTTTCCTGGTGATGAGTTTTCGATCCTATTGATTTCAACTGGATTCTGCAGATAGACAAATTGATGAAACTATATATATAAGAGAGTTTCAGGAGTACTGCATTTTTTAATAAAATCTGACAGGTTAAACCACGTCATTTGAACTATTAGTTTATAAAATTGTTAATCGACACCTTTGCAAAACTAAAATTGTACCAAACTGTGGTAATGTAATTGAAGGTCACCGCCAAGCTTAGTGTATGAGTTGTCAATGAGCTTATTGATTGCAATTGCTATAGATTAGTCATTCTAGCTAGCATTGCAAATGACCTAACCAGTAAAAGTATACATACACAGTAACATGTATAAAAGTGGTCATAAAACATGTATTTAAAATATAAATAAATGAATTCCTCTATTTACATACAAATTATAATTAATTAACTCAGTTAATTAATTTCTTTCTGATACTGTATTAGACACTCAGATTGTTATCATTAAACTCTTTTTTGTTTTCAATTATTATTCAACATGTATACGGGGTTTTCCTCGTTATGTTATTGTTGGATTTCATCAAACAGAAAACCCTAGAACTTAAGTTCATTGATAGAATACAGAAAAACAAGACAAATGAATAGAAAACCGCAAATTACATCTGATTAAAAGATCAAATTACAGTCAGTTTAACACAAATTCATGTCATAATCCAATTATGACCAGATATCTTCCAAGTCCAGCACAAAGTTGCAATCATTTTGGTGATCCAGAAGCAGCTGATGAATTGATTCCAACTCATAATCAACTCCACCAGATTCTCTCCTAAGAAGAATGCTGCTTTCAGAATCACATTGATGGTCAGATGAAATCTTCTCAGGCATGATCGGAAAAGCTTCTTCATATTGACACTCTCTCCGCTGCCGGTTTTCCTGCAGGCTCGAGCTTTGAACGGTCTGCTCAAGCACCGCAACAAATGCATCAAATTGTTGTTCAGCAACACTAGATGAATGATCCGTTCCATCAGTTTCCTTATTTGGCACGTCAACCATTGAACTTGTAATTTGACAATCAATGCTTTGTCCGTCTTCTGTAGGTTCTTCAGCATCATCATGAAGTAACTCTTCCAGAAAAGAATAATCTTCATAATCTAACTCAGGCATGTTGTTTTCTTGTTGCGCCAATGACTCAGGAACCTCCATGGGCACATCAGCTATACTCTCTGCATGACAAAGATAATTCCCACCAGATTCTCTACTCTGAAGCATGTGGTTTCCGGAGTCACATTGCTGGTTACATAACATCTGATCAAAATCACTCATCATCGTCTCCATGGACGGCTCATAATGACATTCTAAATTCTGAACTGGTATCTGCTGACATTCATGATGTTGCATATGAGAAGTTACACCAGAATATTGTTCGGTAACACTGCGTACAATGCCCATTCCACCGGATAAGCTCTTCTCACTCATCACGCCAGTACTTCTGCAGCTTACTTCTTGATAATGCACATAGTTCTGTTGCTGATTCTGTTGGTGGGTCAACAGCCCATACATCTCAATATCCGTCTCTTGTTCGAATTGACTGCTGTTGTCTTGAAAATCCTTCAGCTTTCTTTTCTTTGCAGAACCGTACTTCTTAATATCGTGGCCAGTTGGTTGATTCTTTCGGAGCCTACAAAGCACATAATTGGTAGCTAGATTCTCGGGCAAATGAAGAGTGTACTCGTGCATGATCCAAGCCCCATGATCCTCGGAACCTTCCTTTTCATAACGAAACCGCTTCTTGGAGCCGATTTTGATTTTGGATCGGGCGCTTACTATGTCTTTACCAGCATCCTCCCCTTGCCAAGTACCACCAGAAGACCCCACTTTGCGGTCGATTCTGGAACCCTTAGAAGACTTTTTCTTCAACTGGGTGAAGAAATAAAGATCCTCATCAGCGTTTAGAAAGGGTCCTCCATGTGAATCCCAAATCTCAGAGGGTTTTGTCTCATAAAGATTACAATCCCTGATGAAATACTCAGCAAGAGGAATGAATATTCCCGAAACTTTCTTCTTGAGATAAAGTTCAATGAGTTCTTCATCGGACGGTCTGGACTGGAAGCCATGGGGAAGAAAGGGTCTGTGTTCTTGCATTTTGTTTGAGAAGAAAAGGGTTTAATTCAATGGTGGGTTGGTTGATTGATGGAGGAAATTTTTTTGGTGAATTATTGAAAAAAACGAAGAAAGATTCCGCGAGAGAAGCAAAGATAGAGACAGAATTAAAGCAGAAGCGGAGAGAAGCGGGTGTTAAAGTTTCCTTATAGCATATGTAGTGAAGTGGAGTAGCTTGGCTTACAAGCAACAACTAAGGTTTCCTAGGGTAACTCCGAGAAACGCGCGTAAACTTGCGAGTTGGGTGAGGGGTCCTTGCGTTTAATAACTTCCTAAATCTGGCAAATCCAAGAAGCCAATCAGCTTGAGGTCGGAGCCAAGTCGGTCTTTAGTGATTAAAAAAAGAAAAAAATTTCAACTTCTTTTTTAATATTTGGTGATTAAAATCTACACTAAATTGAATATTGAATATCATTATAGTCTCAAAATATTATTTATTGGGAATTTATTTTGGCATTTGGTTTCCTAATTGTCTCAGGTTATGTCTCTAAAAATAATCATCTCCTTAAAAATAAGAGTAATACTATACATCCCAAATTTTTTATTCTAAATAATCATTTTAAATGATGCGACATTCATCAATTAATTAATAAGATAATATAATTAATTCACTTTAATTTTACTAATCAATTAATGAATGGCACATCATTTGAATGGTTATTTAAAAAAAAAAATTTATGATGTATATTATTATTATAAAAGTAATAACATAGAGAAAAGAAAAATTAAGAACATCTCTTGATTTAGTAAATGATAAATGATCCCAAAGATTCTCTTGTTTGTAGAAATGATTACAAGAACCCTTTTTTATTATATAAAAATCACCTTTGCTTTCATAAAATTATTAAACAAATTTCTAGAATTTATCTACAAAAGTAGTTTATGTGACCATTTTTTCTAAAAATAAGTGAGTCACTGACACTATTTCCCGAATCACGGATATCGCTACCTTTATTATATTCATATTATCTCTTATATCTTATTTGGTTTTTTTGAGTGCGAGTTTCAAATGAACTGAGGGGAGAAAATGCTAAAGTTGATAAATTTTCTATAAAGGTTGCAATAGCTACCGCACCTCTCATTGTGATTTTCCTTTCCATGATCAACTTAGGGTATGTTTGGGATTGAGGTGCTGTAGCTTTTAAGCTACAGCTGCTGTAGAAAAAAAGATGTAATTATAAAATAAAAGTTAATAATATTTAATAAATATAATTTTTAAATAATAATTTTAACAAAATTATTAAAAACATAATAAATTTTACATCTTACAAGTGAAAAATCATATTAACATAGCTAATATAGCTTAAAAGTTATAGCAGCTAGTGTTTACCAAACACTTTAGTGCTGTAGTTTAAAAACTACAACTGCCCAACCTCAATCCCAAACATACTCTTAGTGTTCTGCCATAAGCTAGCACACTTGTTCACAAGTAATGATGAAGTAATAGAATCCGAGCCTCTCAGTGCTGCTTGCTTTCTCGGTTTTACTCAGTGGCTTTCAAGCAGTACCCTCAAGCGTGTACTTAGTTTAATGAATTAGATTGCAGTAATTAAAATGTCTCTAATTAATTGCAATGGATTAATATTTCCAATGTAAGTTATTTATTGCAGGGGTGGCAGTGGGTGCCGACCGACAGGCTGTGGTTGCATGTATTAACATCAGTTGCTATTATTTCATTGGAATTCCTGTTGCTGTTCTTCTCAGATATGTGGCAGATCTCAAAGTTAGGGTAAGAATTATTTTGCATTTTGATATTTCAATCTGAATTTGGATAGAGTACTGATTTGAGTTGGGGTGATCTATAAAATATCTTGTGTGACATGTACATCTTATTACTTTGTTTTATTTGAATTTAGGTCATACGCTAATTTTATTTATGCTCTCTTGTAATAATTAATCTTTTACCAGGCTTGTATTAATTTATAGTAATGTACGGTTAAAGTCTAATTGCCTTTATATTGTTTTCCAATAACTATCGGTCACAATTCATAATTTTCTGAAAGATCAATAAAAAAATCATATCAACAATTAACCTAATCAATATTCTTATGAGTCATGCTACCAAATGTATATTCACAAATTTCTGATCAACACTAAATTTGGTCAAAGTTTCGAATCTCGAGTGCACTAACATTGAACGGGATTTGTTTTCATTCGAATCAGTACATGATAATTAAGTTTAAATTTTTTTAAAAAAATCTATGATGATTATTTGAATGAATGGTTTGATATTGCAGATCAGGAACAGTTTGACTTTATTTGAAATTCGATTGTAGTTCATTTTTAGAAACAAGATGAGTTTATTCTTTCAATTTGCACAGGGTATTTGGATTGGAATCCTGCTTGGGGTAGTAATGCAATCACTTGTGCTGACCTGTGTTACCTGGAAAACAGATTGGGATAATGAGGTAAATTGTTATTAAATTGAATTCACCAATATATATTCATCATCATCAACTGCGGGCCTCAATGCTCAATTTCTCTAAATTTTTCAAAAGAAATATTATATTTAGGTCATGTTTTGTATTGAGATTGAACAGCGGCAATTTTTAAGATATGATAATAAAGTGTTTGATAAACATTAACTGCTATAGTTTGAAAGCAAAGTTAATTTAATTTTAAACACTTATGATGAAAACTTTGTTATATTTTTACTAATTTTATTAAAATTATTATTTAAAAATTATATTTGTTAAGTATTATTAATTTTTATTTTATATTTATTTTTTTTTTCATATTAACTATAGCTTAAAAGCTGAAAAGCTCGATACCAAACAAGATTTGGATTTATAGAAATGAATCATACATTTTGATGCTAACACTATTTCTTAGGTGAAGAAAGCATCAGAACACTCAATAACTGGCTCCTTAAGTCTTCTAAAGAAGAATCCAATGGCAATTAAACTCAAGATCCTGATAGTCTCAATCATACATGAAGTTTGTATGCTAATAAACCGATTACCGTTAATAACAATGACAACTTCAAAATCAAATTTCCTTTTTTTATTTTTTCTCTCTCTCTTGGCAAGAAGAGCTTGATAATGAAGCTGCGCAAATGCAATCTAATATTTTGAGTTTAATTAAATTCAAGACGTAGCAACATAAATTCTCCATCCCAATAGCTAATTAATCAGCAACTTATTGGAAAAATGGCGTTATATCCATCGTTGCTTGCGTCTCGTAAAAATATATATGCCTGCAATAAAATTAATACTTGCTCGTAGCTCTGTTTGGCTGCATATTGCCCGTTAAATATATGAGAGAGAAACAATATTTCGATTTTGGTAAAACAAATATTTGAACACATCTCAACATTAACTAGTTTGTAGCTCTAGTTTTGCTCTTTAATTTCTATGATTAATGTGTTAAGTATCTCATTGAACATGTGTGATGATTTTAATTAATCCGACGAGCTAGTGCTTATAGATATATTAATGTTCTACTCAATTAGTTGATTAATTTCTAAAAATAAATGGAAATTAATATACATATTACAAGAGCTAATTCAATTACAGTCAGTTTAACACAAATTCATGTCATAATCCAATTATGACCAGATATCTTCCAAGTCCAGCACAAAGTTGCAATCATTTTGGTGATCCAGAAGCAGCTGATGAATTGATTCCAACTCATAATCAACTCCACCAGATTCTCTCCTAAGAAGAATGCTGCTTTCAGAATCACATTGATGGTCAGATGAAATCTTCTCAGGCATGATCGGAAAAGCTTCTTCATATTGACACTCTCTCCGCTGCCGGTTTTCCTGCAGGCTCGAGCTTTGAACGGTCTGCTCAAGCACCGCAACAAATGCATCAAATTGTTGTTCAGCAACACTAGATGAATGATCCGTTCCATCAGTTTCCTTATTTGGCACGTCAACCATTGAACTTGTAATTTGACAATCAATGCTTTGTCCGTCTTCTGTAGGTTCTTCAGCATCATCATGAAGTAACTCTTCCAGAAAAGAATAATCTTCATAATCTAACTCAGGCATGTTGTTTTCTTGTTGCGCCAATGACTCAGGAACCTCCATGGGCACATCAGCTATACTCTCTGCATGACAAAGATAATTCCCACCAGATTCTCTACTCTGAAGCATGTGGTTTCCGGAGTCACATTGCTGGTTACATAACATCTGATCAAAATCACTCATCATCGTCTCCATGGACGGCTCATAATGACATTCTAAATTCTGAACTGGTATCTGCTGACATTCATGATGTTGCATATGAGAAGTTACACCAGAATATTGTTCGGTAACACTGCGTACAATGCCCATTCCACCGGATAAGCTCTTCTCACTCATCACGCCAGTACTTCTGCAGCTTACTTCTTGATAATGCACATAGTTCTGTTGCTGATTCTGTTGGTGGGTCAACAGCCCATACATCTCAATATCCGTCTCTTGTTCGAATTGACTGCTGTTGTCTTGAAAATCCTTCAGCTTTCTTTTCTTTGCAGAACCGTACTTCTTAATATCGTGGCCAGTTGGTTGATTCTTTCGGAGCCTACAAAGCACATAATTGGTAGCTAGATTCTCGGGCAAATGAAGAGTGTACTCGTGCATGATCCAAGCCCCATGATCCTCGGAACCTTCCTTTTCATAACGAAACCGCTTCTTGGAGCCGATTTTGATTTTGGATCGGGCGCTTACTATGTCTTTACCAGCATCCTCCCCTTGCCAAGTACCACCAGAAGACCCCACTTTGCGGTCGATTCTGGAACCCTTAGAAGACTTTTTCTTCAACTGGGTGAAGAAATAAAGATCCTCATCAGCGTTTAGAAAGGGTCCTCCATGTGAATCCCAAATCTCAGAGGGTTTTGTCTCATAAAGATTACAATCCCTGATGAAATACTCAGCAAGAGGAATGAATATTCCCGAAACTTTCTTCTTGAGATAAAGTTCAATGAGTTCTTCATCGGACGGTCTGGACTGGAAGCCATGGGGAAGAAAGGGTCTGTGTTCTTGCATTTTGTTTGAGAAGAAAAGGGTTTAATTCAATGGTGGGTTGGTTGATTGATGGAGGAAATTTTTTTGGTGAATTATTGAAAAAAACGAAGAAAGATTCCGCGAGAGAAGCAAAGATAGAGACAGAATTAAAGCAGAAGCGGAGAGAAGCGGGTGTTAAAGTTTCCTTATAGCATATGTAGTGAAGTGGAGTAGCTTGGCTTACAAGCAACAACTAAGGTTTCCTAGGGTAACTCCGAGAAACGCGCGTAAACTTGCGAGTTGGGTGAGGGGTCCTTGCGTTTAATAACTTCCTAAATCTGGCAAATCCAAGAAGCCAATCAGCTTGAGGTCGGAGCCAAGTCGGTCTTTAGTGATTAAAAAAAGAAAAAAATTTCAACTTCTTTTTTAATATTTGGTGATTAAAATCTACACTAAATTGAATATTGAATATCATTATAGTCTCAAAATATTATTTATTGGGAATTTATTTTGGCATTTGGTTTCCTAATTGTCTCAGGTTATGTCTCTAAAAATAATCATCTCCTTAAAAATAAGAGTAATACTATACATCCCAAATTTTTTATTCTAAATAATTATTTTAAATGATGCGACATTCATCAATTAATTAATAAGATAATATAATTAATTCACTTTAATTTTACTAATCAATTAATGAATGGCACATCATTTGAATGGTTATTTAAAAAAAAAAATTTATGATGTATATTATTATTATAAAAGTAATAACATAGAGAAAAGAAAAATTAAGAACATCTCTTGATTTAGTAAATGATAAATGATCCCAAAGATTCTCTTGTTTGTAGAAATGATTACAAGAACCCTTTTTTATTATATAAAAATCACCTTTGCTTTCATAAAATTATTAAACAAATTTCTAGAATTTATCTACAAAAGTAGTTTATGTGACCATTTTTTCTAAAAATAAGTGAGTCACTGACACTATTTCCCGAATCACGGATATCGCTACCTTTATTATATTCATATTATCTCTTATATCTTATTTGGTTTTTTTGAGTGCGAGTTTCAAATGAACTGAGGGGAGAAAATGCTAAAGTTGATAAATTTTCTATAAAGGTTGCAATAGCTACCGCACCTCTCATTGTGATTTTCCTTTCCATGATCAACTTAGGGTATGTTTGGGATTGAGGTGCTGTAGCTTTTAAGCTACAGCTGCTGTAGAAAAAAAGATGTAATTATAAAATAAAAGTTAATAATATTTAATAAATATAATTTTTAAATAATAATTTTAACAAAATTATTAAAAACATAATAAATTTTACATCTTACAAGTGAAAAATCATATTAACATAGCTAATATAGCTTAAAAGTTATAGCAGCTAGTGTTTACCAAACACTTTAGTGCTGTAGTTTAAAAACTACAACTGCCCAACCTCAATCCCAAACATACTCTTAGTGTTCTGCCATAAGCTAGCACACTTGTTCACAAGTAATGATGAAGTAATAGAATCCGAGCCTCTCAGTGCTGCTTGCTTTCTCGGTTTTACTCAGTGGCTTTCAAGCAGTACCCTCAAGCGTGTACTTAGTTTAATGAATTAGATTGCAGTAATTAAAATGTCTCTAATTAATTGCAATGGATTAATATTTCCAATGTAAGTTATTTATTGCAGGGGTGGCAGTGGGTGCCGACCGACAGGCTGTGGTTGCATGTATTAACATCAGTTGCTATTATTTCATTGGAATTCCTGTTGCTGTTCTTCTCAGATATGTGGCAGATCTCAAAGTTAGGGTAAGAATTATTTTGCATTTTGATATTTCAATCTGAATTTGGATAGAGTACTGATTTGAGTTGGGGTGATCTATAAAATATCTTGTGTGACATGTACATCTTATTACTTTGTTTTATTTGAATTTAGGTCATACGCTAATTTTATTTATGCTCTCTTGTAATAATTAATCTTTTACCAGGCTTGTATTAATTTATAGTAATGTACGGTTAAAGTCTAATTGCCTTTATATTGTTTTCCAATAACTATCGGTCACAATTCATAATTTTCTGAAAGATCAATAAAAAAATCATATCAACAATTAACCTAATCAATATTCTTATGAGTCATGCTACCAAATGTATATTCACAAATTTCTGATCAACACTAAATTTGGTCAAAGTTTCGAATCTCGAGTGCACTAACATTGAACGGGATTTGTTTTCATTCGAATCAGTACATGATAATTAAGTTTAAATTTTTTTAAAAAAATCTATGATGATTATTTGAATGAATGGTTTGATATTGCAGATCAGGAACAGTTTGACTTTATTTGAAATTCGATTGTAGTTCATTTTTAGAAACAAGATGAGTTTATTCTTTCAATTTGCACAGGGTATTTGGATTGGAATCCTGCTTGGGGTAGTAATGCAATCACTTGTGCTGACCTGTGTTACCTGGAAAACAGATTGGGATAATGAGGTAAATTGTTATTAAATTGAATTCACCAATATATATTCATCATCATCAACTGCGGGCCTCAATGCTCAATTTCTCTAAATTTTTCAAAAGAAATATTATATTTAGGTCATGTTTTGTATTGAGATTGAACAGCGGCAATTTTTAAGATATGATAATAAAGTGTTTGATAAACATTAACTGCTATAGTTTGAAAGCAAAGTTAATTTAATTTTAAACACTTATGATGAAAACTTTGTTATATTTTTACTAATTTTATTAAAATTATTATTTAAAAATTATATTTGTTAAGTATTATTAATTTTTATTTTATATTTATTTTTTTTTTCATATTAACTATAGCTTAAAAGCTGAAAAGCTCGATACCAAACAAGATTTGGATTTATAGAAATGAATCATACATTTTGATGCTAACACTATTTCTTAGGTGAAGAAAGCATCAGAACACTCAATAACTGGCTCCTTAAGTCTTCTAAAGAAGAATCCAATGGCAATTAAACTCAAGATCCTGATAGTCTCAATCATACATGAAGTTTGTATGCTAATAAACCGATTACCGTTAATAACAATGACAACTTCAAAATCAAATTTCCTTTTTTTATTTTTTCTCTCTCTCCTGGCAAGAAGAGCTTGATAATGAAGCTGCGCAAATGCAATCTAATATTTTGAGTTTAATTAAATTCAAGACGTAGCAACATAAATTCTCCATCCCAATAGCTAATTAATCAGCAACTTATTGGAAAAATGGCGTTATATCCATCGTTGCTTGCGTCTCGTAAAAATATATATGCCTGCAATAAAATTAATACTTGCTCGTAGCTCTGTTTGGCTGCATATTGCCCGTTAAATATATGAGAGAGAAACAATATTTCGATTTTGGTAAAACAAATATTTGAACATATCTCAACATTAACTAGTTTGTAGCTCTAGTTTTGCTCTTTAATTTCTATGATTAATGTGTTAAGTATCTCATTGAACATGTGTGATGATTTTAATTAATCCGACGAGCTAGTGCTTATAGATATATTAATGTTCTACTCAATTAGTTGATTAATTTCTAAAAATAAATGGAAATTAATATACATATTACAGGAGCTAATTCAATTACAGTCAGTTTAACACAAATTCATGTCATAATCCAATTATGACCAGATATCTTCCAAGTCCAGCACAAAGTTGCAATCATTTTGGTGATCCAGAAGCAGCTGATGAATTGATTCCAACTCATAATCAACTCCACCAGATTCTCTCCTAAGAAGAATGCTGCTTTCAGAATCACATTGATGGTCAGATGAAATCTTCTCAGGCATGATCGGAAAAGCTTCTTCATATTGACACTCTCTCCGCTGCCGGTTTTCCTGCAGGCTCGAGCTTTGAACGGTCTGCTCAAGCACCGCAACAAATGCATCAAATTGTTGTTCAGCAACACTAGATGAATGATCCGTTCCATCAGTTTCCTTATTTGGCACGTCAACCATTGAACTTGTAATTTGACAATCAATGCTTTGTCCGTCTTCTGTAGGTTCTTCAGCATCATCATGAAGTAACTCTTCCAGAAAAGAATAATCTTCATAATCTAACTCAGGCATGTTGTTTTCTTGTTGCGCCAATGACTCAGGAACCTCCATGGGCACATCAGCTATACTCTCTGCATGACAAAGATAATTCCCACCAGATTCTCTACTCTGAAGCATGTGGTTTCCGGAGTCACATTGCTGGTTACATAACATCTGATCAAAATCACTCATCATCGTCTCCATGGACGGCTCATAATGACATTCTAAATTCTGAACTGGTATCTGCTGACATTCATGATGTTGCATATGAGAAGTTACACCAGAATATTGTTCGGTAACACTGCGTACAATGCCCATTCCACCGGATAAGCTCTTCTCACTCATCACGCCAGTACTTCTGCAGCTTACTTCTTGATAATGCACATAGTTCTGTTGCTGATTCTGTTGGTGGGTCAACAGCCCATACATCTCAATATCCGTCTCTTGTTCGAATTGACTGCTGTTGTCTTGAAAATCCTTCAGCTTTCTTTTCTTTGCAGAACCGTACTTCTTAATATCGTGGCCAGTTGGTTGATTCTTTCGGAGCCTACAAAGCACATAATTGGTAGCTAGATTCTCGGGCAAATGAAGAGTGTACTCGTGCATGATCCAAGCCCCATGATCCTCGGAACCTTCCTTTTCATAACGAAACCGCTTCTTGGAGCCGATTTTGATTTTGGATCGGGCGCTTACTATGTCTTTACCAGCATCCTCCCCTTGCCAAGTACCACCAGAAGACCCCACTTTGCGGTCGATTCTGGAACCCTTAGAAGACTTTTTCTTCAACTGGGTGAAGAAATAAAGATCCTCATCAGCGTTTAGAAAGGGTCCTCCATGTGAATCCCAAATCTCAGAGGGTTTTGTCTCATAAAGATTACAATCCCTGATGAAATACTCAGCAAGAGGAATGAATATTCCCGAAACTTTCTTCTTGAGATAAAGTTCAATGAGTTCTTCATCGGACGGTCTGGACTGGAAGCCATGGGGAAGAAAGGGTCTGTGTTCTTGCATTTTGTTTGAGAAGAAAAGGGTTTAATTCAATGGTGGGTTGGTTGATTGATGGAGGAAATTTTTTTGGTGAATTATTGAAAAAAACGAAGAAAGATTCCGCGAGAGAAGCAAAGATAGAGACAGAATTAAAGCAGAAGCGGAGAGAAGCGGGTGTTAAAGTTTCCTTATAGCATATGTAGTGAAGTGGAGTAGCTTGGCTTACAAGCAACAACTAAGGTTTCCTAGGGTAACTCCGAGAAACGCGCGTAAACTTGCGAGTTGGGTGAGGGGTCCTTGCGTTTAATAACTTCCTAAATCTGGCAAATCCAAGAAGCCAATCAGCTTGAGGTCGGAGCCAAGTCGGTCTTTAGTGATTAAAAAAAGAAAAAAATTTCAACTTCTTTTTTAATATTTGGTGATTAAAATCTACACTAAATTGAATATTGAATATCATTATAGTCTCAAAATATTATTTATTGGGAATTTATTTTGGCATTTGGTTTCCTAATTGTCTCAGGTTATGTCTCTAAAAATAATCATCTCCTTAAAAATAAGAGTAATACTATACATCCCAAATTTTTTATTCTAAATAATTATTTTAAATGATGCGACATTCATCAATTAATTAATAAGATAATATAATTAATTCACTTTAATTTTACTAATCAATTAATGAATGGCACATCATTTGAATGGTTATTTAAAAAAAAAAATTTATGATGTATATTATTATTATAAAAGTAATAACATAGAGAAAAGAAAAATTAAGAACATCTCTTGATTTAGTAAATGATAAATGATCCCAAAGATTCTCTTGTTTGTAGAAATGATTACAAGAACCCTTTTTTATTATATAAAAATCACCTTTGCTTTCATAAAATTATTAAACAAATTTCTAGAATTTATCTACAAAAGTAGTTTATGTGACCATTTTTTCTAAAAATAAGTGAGTCACTGACACTATTTCCCGAATCACGGATATCGCTACCTTTATTATATTCATATTATCTCTTATATCTTATTTGGTTTTTTTGAGTGCGAGTTTCAAATGAACTGAGGGGAGAAAATGCTAAAGTTGATAAATTTTCTATAAAGGTTGCAATAGCTACCGCACCTCTCATTGTGATTTTCCTTTCCATGATCAACTTAGGGTATGTTTGGGATTGAGGTGCTGTAGCTTTTAAGCTACAGCTGCTGTAGAAAAAAAGATGTAATTATAAAATAAAAGTTAATAATATTTAATAAATATAATTTTTAAATAATAATTTTAACAAAATTATTAAAAACATAATAAATTTTACATCTTACAAGTGAAAAATCATATTAACATAGCTAATATAGCTTAAAAGTTATAGCAGCTAGTGTTTACCAAACACTTTAGTGCTGTAGTTTAAAAACTACAACTGCCCAACCTCAATCCCAAACATACTCTTAGTGTTCTGCCATAAGCTAGCACACTTGTTCACAAGTAATGATGAAGTAATAGAATCCGAGCCTCTCAGTGCTGCTTGCTTTCTCGGTTTTACTCAGTGGCTTTCAAGCAGTACCCTCAAGCGTGTACTTAGTTTAATGAATTAGATTGCAGTAATTAAAATGTCTCTAATTAATTGCAATGGATTAATATTTCCAATGTAAGTTATTTATTGCAGGGGTGGCAGTGGGTGCCGACCGACAGGCTGTGGTTGCATGTATTAACATCAGTTGCTATTATTTCATTGGAATTCCTGTTGCTGTTCTTCTCAGATATGTGGCAGATCTCAAAGTTAGGGTAAGAATTATTTTGCATTTTGATATTTCAATCTGAATTTGGATAGAGTACTGATTTGAGTTGGGGTGATCTATAAAATATCTTGTGTGACATGTACATCTTATTACTTTGTTTTATTTGAATTTAGGTCATACGCTAATTTTATTTATGCTCTCTTGTAATAATTAATCTTTTACCAGGCTTGTATTAATTTATAGTAATGTACGGTTAAAGTCTAATTGCCTTTATATTGTTTTCCAATAACTATCGGTCACAATTCATAATTTTCTGAAAGATCAATAAAAAAATCATATCAACAATTAACCTAATCAATATTCTTATGAGTCATGCTACCAAATGTATATTCACAAATTTCTGATCAACACTAAATTTGGTCAAAGTTTCGAATCTCGAGTGCACTAACATTGAACGGGATTTGTTTTCATTCGAATCAGTACATGATAATTAAGTTTAAATTTTTTTAAAAAAATCTATGATGATTATTTGAATGAATGGTTTGATATTGCAGATCAGGAACAGTTTGACTTTATTTGAAATTCGATTGTAGTTCATTTTTAGAAACAAGATGAGTTTATTCTTTCAATTTGCACAGGGTATTTGGATTGGAATCCTGCTTGGGGTAGTAATGCAATCACTTGTGCTGACCTGTGTTACCTGGAAAACAGATTGGGATAATGAGGTAAATTGTTATTAAATTGAATTCACCAATATATATTCATCATCAACTGCGGGCCTCAATGCTCAATTTCTCTAAATTTTTCAAAAGAAATATTATATTTAGGTCATGTTTTGTATTGAGATTGAACAGCGGCAATTTTTAAGATATGATAATAAAGTGTTTGATAAACATTAACTGCTATAGTTTGAAAGCAAAGTTAATTTAATTTTAAACACTTATGATGAAAACTTTGTTATATTTTTACTAATTTTATTAAAATTATTATTTAAAAATTATATTTGTTAAGTATTATTAATTTTTATTTTATATTTATTTTTTTTTTCATATTAACTATAGCTTAAAAGCTGAAAAGCTCGATACCAAACAAGATTTGGATTTATAGAAATGAATCATACATTTTGATGCTAACACTATTTCTTAGGTGAAGAAAGCATCAGAACACTCAATAACTGGCTCCTTAAGTCTTCTAAAGAAGAATCCAATGGCAATTAAACTCAAGATCCTGATAGTCTCAATCATACATGAAGTTTGTATGCTAATAAACCGATTACCGTTAATAACAATGACAACTTCAAAATCAAATTTCCTTTTTTTATTTTTTCTCTCTCTCCTGGCAAGAAGAGCTTGATAATGAAGCTGCGCAAATGCAATCTAATATTTTGAGTTTAATTAAATTCAAGACGTAGCAACATAAATTCTCCATCCCAATAGCTAATTAATCAGCAACTTATTGGAAAAATGGCGTTATATCCATCGTTGCTTGCGTCTCGTAAAAATATATATGCCTGCAATAAAATTAATACTTGCTCGTAGCTCTGTTTGGCTGCATATTGCCCGTTAAATATATGAGAGAGAAACAATATTTCGATTTTGGTAAAACAAATATTTGAACATATCTCAACATTAACTAGTTTGTAGCTCTAGTTTTGCTCTTTAATTTCTATGATTAATGTGTTAAGTATCTCATTGAACATGTGTGATGATTTTAATTAATCCGACGAGCTAGTGCTTATAGATATATTAATGTTCTACTCAATTAGTTGATTAATTTCTAAAAATAAATGGAAATTAATATACATATTACAGGAGCTAATTCAATTACAGTCAGTTTAACACAAATTCATGTCATAATCCAATTATGACCAGATATCTTCCAAGTCCAGCACAAAGTTGCAATCATTTTGGTGATCCAGAAGCAGCTGATGAATTGATTCCAACTCATAATCAACTCCACCAGATTCTCTCCTAAGAAGAATGCTGCTTTCAGAATCACATTGATGGTCAGATGAAATCTTCTCAGGCATGATCGGAAAAGCTTCTTCATATTGACACTCTCTCCGCTGCCGGTTTTCCTGCAGGCTCGAGCTTTGAACGGTCTGCTCAAGCACCGCAACAAATGCATCAAATTGTTGTTCAGCAACACTAGATGAATGATCCGTTCCATCAGTTTCCTTATTTGGCACGTCAACCATTGAACTTGTAATTTGACAATCAATGCTTTGTCCGTCTTCTGTAGGTTCTTCAGCATCATCATGAAGTAACTCTTCCAGAAAAGAATAATCTTCATAATCTAACTCAGGCATGTTGTTTTCTTGTTGCGCCAATGACTCAGGAACCTCCATGGGCACATCAGCTATACTCTCTGCATGACAAAGATAATTC
Source organism: Murraya koenigii (assembly GCA_025617385.1). Lineage (NCBI taxonomy): Eukaryota > Viridiplantae > Streptophyta > Magnoliopsida > Sapindales > Rutaceae > Murraya > Murraya koenigii. The sequence continues at coordinate 22,670,330 of CM046814.1, read as the reverse complement.
CCACCAGATTCTCTACTCTGAAGCATGTGGTTTCCGGAGTCACATTGCTGGTTACATAACATCTGATCAAAATCACTCATCATCGTCTCCATGGACGGCTCATAATGACATTCTAAATTCTGAACTGGTATCTGCTGACATTCATGATGTTGCATATGAGAAGTTACACCAGAATATTGTTCGGTAACACTGCGTACAATGCCCATTCCACCGGATAAGCTCTTCTCACTCATCACGCCAGTACTTCTGCAGCTTACTTCTTGATAATGCACATAGTTCTGTTGCTGATTCTGTTGGTGGGTCAACAGCCCATACATCTCAATATCCGTCTCTTGTTCGAATTGACTGCTGTTGTCTTGAAAATCCTTCAGCTTTCTTTTCTTTGCAGAACCGTACTTCTTAATATCGTGGCCAGTTGGTTGATTCTTTCGGAGCCTACAAAGCACATAATTGGTAGCTAGATTCTCGGGCAAATGAAGAGTGTACTCGTGCATGATCCAAGCCCCATGATCCTCGGAACCTTCCTTTTCATAACGAAACCGCTTCTTGGAGCCGATTTTGATTTTGGATCGGGCGCTTACTATGTCTTTACCAGCATCCTCCCCTTGCCAAGTACCACCAGAAGACCCCACTTTGCGGTCGATTCTGGAACCCTTAGAAGACTTTTTCTTCAACTGGGTGAAGAAATAAAGATCCTCATCAGCGTTTAGAAAGGGTCCTTATTACGACATTATTATTATAACTGAAATAGGGGTCTATTGTGCATATCTTTTGAGAAATATTCTCAAGATAGTTTTTGTATTTTAGGTAAACAAAGATTTCTGATTAGGAGGATTTTTTAGGAGATAAACCGAATCAACCGAACCTTGGAGAGCAAAGGTTCTCGGCAAAGAACTTGTAATATATATACTTGGTTATTGAATGGAAAAAGGGGGGCAGAGAATTTTGTCATGGTATCAGAGCCTAGGGAGATCCTAGGGCAAACTTAAAAGCTTCTTTTAGTATTGTAGCCTCCACGATAGATCATGGCTGGCGTAGAAGGAGAAAAGAAAGGAGATGGTGACAAGAAGGTGGATATGACATATCATCTTGGTTCGAGTGACGGTCCGGGAAACATCATTACCCCGATTCAATTACGTGGTGAGAACTACGATGAATGGGCAAGGGCTATTCGAACTTCTCTAAAGGCGAAAAGAAAATTTGGCTTTGTGGAAGGGAAGGTTCCGAAGCCAACAACAGAGGAGAAACTTGAGGACTGGATAGCAGTTCATTCGATGTTGGTGTCATGGCTGACCAATACCATTGAGCCATCCGTTCGGTCGACACTTGGAGAATATGATGATGCACAACTCCTGTGGGACAATCTGAAAAACAGGTTTTGTGTGGTGAGCGGCACTCGTATATGTCAATTAAAAACGTCCTTGGGGGAGTGCAAGCAAGGAACAACCGAGACTGTGGCAAATTATTTTGGTCGCTTGTCAAAAATATGGGACGAACTAAACACATATGCGAAGGTGCCAGTTTGTCAGTGTGGAGGTTGCACGTGTAGTATAGTCACGCAGGTAGAAAAATTGAGAGCAGAAGATTATCTACATCACTTTCTGATCGGCCTCGATGGAGCATATGCGTCTACTCGAACAAATCTACTTGAACAAGAGCCATTGCCGACGCTTAATAGAGCGTATCAACAGGTGATTCAAGCGGAAAGATTGCGTGGAAGAGAATTGTCTTCATCTAAGGAAGAACGAGATAATATTATGGCCTTCACAATTCAGCCTGATACGCGTGGTAAGTCTCGTTTTGTGGATAATACTGACAAATTTTGCAATCATTGTAATAGAGAAGGCCACGACGAATCCTCTTGCTTTCAATTACACGGGTTTCCCGAATGGTGGGGGGACCGCCCTCGCGGAGGAAGGGGACCAGGTCGTGGGGGAGGACGGACAGGACGAGGAGGTGGGCGTACAAGTTCTGGACGTGGCAGAGGTGGTGGTGCACCGCCTGTCCGAGCAAATAAAACTGGTGGGGCTGGTACTTCGTCTGGACAGCAGGCAGGGAACTTGCAAGGGCTAGCGGGTGCAACCGAAGCTGCGGGCCTTGCGGGTGTTTCAGCAACGCAACTGCAGCAACTTCTTGATTTTTTAAACTTAGCCAAAACAAAAGATCGACTGTGTGGTAAGGACAATAACTTTAGTTGGATTATCGATACAGGAGCATCGAACCATGTGACGTGTAACTTGTCGATTTTAAGAAATGTGAGAAAGGTGAAATCCTGCCCGGTGGGATTGCCGGATGGAAACACAGCCGAAGCAAATCAAGAAGGGAGTGCTGTGTTGCCAGGAGGATTGAGGCTTGATAACGTGCTATATGTCCCACGATTAACATGCAATCTGATTTCTGTGACTCAATTAATTGATGCCTCAAATTGCGTTGTACAATTCACTAATAATATTTGTGTTATACAGGACCAACCGACGAGGAAGGTGATTGGAGCGGGTGAAAGATTGGATGGACTTTATTTTTTCCGTGGTGTTCCTCAAGTGACGGTTTTGACAGTGGATGGAGATTCATCATTCGAGTTATGGCATCAACGAATGGGGCATCCGTCGGAGAAAATATTGAAAATGATTCCGACTGTGAGTAATTCTTGTAGGAAAAATAATAAAGCATGTGATGTATGTCCACGTGCAAAGCAATCTAGATCTAGTTTTCCTATTAGTAAGAATAAAGCTGGTAGGATTTTTGAACTTGTTCATTTGGATTTGTGGGGGCCTTACAAGACTCGTTCTTCATGTGGGGCTAATTATTTTTTGACAATAGTGGATGATTTTTCCAGAGGAGTTTGGTTATATTTACTATACAATAAAATGGAAGTTGAATCTGTGTTTCTTAATTTTGTTGCAATGGTTGAACGACAATTTGAACAAGTGATAAAACGTGTGAGAAGTGACAATGGGACAGAGTTTAATTGTTTACATGATTATTTCCAAACTAATGGCATTTTTTTTGAAACTTCTTGTGTTGGGACTCCACAACAAAATGGGAGAGTGGAGAGAAAACACCAACACATTTTGAATGTGGCTCGAGCATTAAGATTTCAAGGGAAATTGCCAATCAAATTTTGGGGAGAATGTGTGTTGGCAGCATGTCATTTGATTAATCGAACACCCTCTGCGTTACTTGAAAATAAATCGCCATATGAAATGTTGTTTGGGAAAGTGCCTTCTTATGATACTATTCGTGTATTTGGTTGCCTCTGCTATGCTTACAATCAACGACACAAAGGTGATAAATTTGCAAGTAGGAGCCGTAAGTGTATTTTTGTTGGCTATCCATTTGGGAAGAAAGGTTGGAAATTGTATGATTTAGAAACACATGAGTACTTTGTATCGAGGGATGTGAAGTTCTTTGAGAAAGAATTTCCTTTTGAGACAAACCAACCGCAAAATATGGTGACTCCTATGCTTGGCCGAAAATGAGGATGGGGCATGGAGTGAGGATGAGGCGTCGATGAGTGTCTTGTGTGTGTTGAGAGGGGTTCGAGGTAGCATCCACCCTCGGGGGGGTCCAGTGTCGTGAGGCAACCCTGCATGACCAGCAGCACATGAGAATGTGGGTCTTGAGGAGCTGGAGAATACTGGTAGGGGAGCGAGGAATGCAAGTTGAAGGTGAGCTAGGACGAGGCAAACGAGCTAAAACTCCTTCAACTCGGTATCGTGATTTTGTTACTCATACTATCACGGAAAATAAGTCCATCCGAGAATTCATTTGCTACTTCATCTTCCTCAGTGCACCCTATCCTATAACATATGTTGTGAATTGTGAACGTTTTCTATGAGACATAGGAATTTTCTTGCAGCGAGTGACAACGGGACATGAGCCAAAGAATTTTAAAGAAGCAATGAAAGACTCGGGATGGCGAGATGCAATGCGTAAGAAATACGAGCCCTTGAAGACAATGAGACTTGGGTAATGGAGTCTCTTCCACCGGAAAGAAAGCATCGAGTAGCCGGTGGATATATAAAATTAAGTATAAGTCCGATGGCGGCATCGAGCGACTCAAAGCAAGACTTGTGATCCGTGGCAATCATCGGTGGAGGGAATTGATTATAACGAGACATTTGCTCTCGTGGCAAAAATGACGACGGTTCGTGTTTTCCTCGCCATTCTTGCTATTAAAAATTGGAAAGTACATCAAATGGATGTGCATAATGCTTTCCTTCATGGTGACTTAAGTGAGGAGGTTTATATGAAGCTTCCTCCGAGTTTCAAGAACACAAACCCTAACATGGTTTGCAAGTTGAAAAAGTCGTTGTATGGTTTGAAACAAGCTCCCACTGTTGGTTTGCAAAACGCATCAACTGGCATTGAAGAATTACTGATTTGTGCAATCCTATTCGATTATTCATTGTTCGGGTTGTGCAGAGAAAAACTCGGATCAACGTGTTAGTTTATGTTGATGACTTGATTATTGCGAGGGAATGATACTGTTGCTTTGACAACTTTTAAAGCTTATCTTGGTAGGTGTTTTCATATGAAGGATTTGGGAGTTTTGAAATATTTCTTAGGGCTGGAAGTAGCTCGTAATCCAGAAGGAATTTTTCTTTGTCAAAGAAAATACACACTTACGATAATTTCTGAAACAGGTTTATTAGGAGCAAAGCCTGCGAGCATTCCTATGGAACAAAATCACACTTTGGCTCTTGCTCAAGGCGAAATCCTTACGGATCCGTTGTCAGTATAGGCGACTTGTAGGGAGATTGATTTACTTATGCGTGACGAGACACGATCTTGCATATTCGGTTCATATTTTGTCTCAATTTATGCAACAACCTCGTGCGGATCATTGGGAGGCGGCTCTCGGGGTTGTGAGATATTTGAAGAAGAGTCCGGGGCAAGGGATTTTGCTTGAGCTGATAGTGACTTGAGTCTAGAAGGGTGGTGTGACTCAGATTGGGCGATTGTCCACTTACGCTGCGCTCCTTGATAGGATGGTTCGTGTTACTTGGTTGTTCTCCTGTGTCGTGGAAGACCAAAAAGCAACAAACAGTGTCTCGGTCGTCTGCGGAGGCTGAGTATCGATCCATGGCGGCAACAGTGTGTGAGTTAAAGTGGCTTAAACAACTTTTAGGCGACTTGGGTGTGCATCATCCGAAGGGCATGAAGCTGTATTGTGACAGTCAGTCGGCATTGTACATTGCTCAAAATCCCGTTTTTCACGAAAGAACAAAGCATATAGAGGCTGACTGCCACTTCGTTCGCAATGCGGTGACTGAAGGGCTGGTTTGTCCATCATATGTTTCCACTAATGTTCAATTGGCCGACATCTTTACAACAGCGTTAGGGAAAGCGAACTTTGAATTTCTTCTTTGCAAGTTGGGCGTTCGAGATCTTCACGCTCCAACTTGAGGGGGGGTATTACGACATTATTATTATAACTGAAATAGGGGTCTATTGTGCATATCTTTTGAGAAATATTCTCAAGATAGTTTTTGTATTTTAGGTAAACAAAGATTTCGATTAGGAGGATTTTTAGAAGATAAACCGAATCAACCGAACCTTGGAGAGCAAAGGTTCTCGAGAAAGAACTTGTAATATATATACTTGGTTATTGAATGGAAAAGAGGCGAGAGAATTTTGTCGAGTCCTCAATGTGAATCCCAAATCTCGGAGGGTTTTGTCTCATAAAGATTACAATCCTCGATGAAATACTCAAGCAAGAGGAATGAATATTCCCGAAACTTTCTTCTTGAGATAAAGTTCAATGAGTTCTTCATCGGACGGTCTGAACTGGAAGCCATGGGGAAGAAAGGGTCTGTGTTCTTGCATTTTGTTTGAGAAGAAAAGGGTTTAATTCAATAGTGGGTTGGTTGATTGATGGAGGAAATTTTTTGGTGAATTATTGAAAAAACGAAGAAAGATTCCGCGAGAGAAGCAAAGATAGAGACGAATTAAAGCGAAGCGGAGAGAAGCGGGTGTTAAAGTTTCCTTATAGCATATGTAGTGAAGTGGAGTAGCTTGGCTTACAAGCAACAACTAAGGTTTCCTAGGGTAACTCCGAGAAACGCGCGTAAACTTGCGAGTTGGGTGAGGGTCCTTGCGTTTAATAACTTCCTAAATCTGGCAAATCCAAGAAGCCAATCAGCTTGAGGTCGGAGCCAAGTCGGTCTTTAGTGATTAAAAAAGAAAAAATTTCAACTTCTTTTTAATATTTGGTGATTAAAATCTACACTAAATTGAATATTGAATATCATTATAGTCTCAAAATATTATTTATTGGGAATTTATTTTGGCATTTGGTTTCCTAATTGTCTCAGGTTATGTCTCTAAAAATAATCATCTCCTTAAAAATAAGAGTAATACTATACATCCCAAATTTTTTATTCTAAATAATCATTTTAAATGATGCGACATTCATCAATTAATTAATAAGATAATATAATTAATTCACTTTAATTTTACTAATCAATTAATGAATGGCACATCATTTGAATGGTTATTTAAAAAAAAATTTATGATGTATATTATTATTATAAAAGTAATAACATAGAGAAAAGAAAAATTAAGAACATCTCTTGATTTAGTAAATGATAAATGATCCCAAAGATTCTCTTGTTTGTAGAAATGATTACAAGAACCCTTTTTATTATATAAAAATCACCTTTGCTTTCATAAAATTATTAAACAAATTTCTAGAATTTATCTACAAAAGTAGTTTATGTGACCATTTTTCTAAAAATAAGTGAGTCATCGACACTATTTCCGAATCACGGATATCGCTACCTTTATTATATTCATATTATCTCTTATATCTTATTTGGTTTTTTGAGTGCGAGTTTCAAATGAACCGAGGGAGAAAATGCTAAAGTTGATAAATTTTCTATAAAGGTTGCAATAGCTACCGCACCTCTCATTGTGATTTTCCTTTCCATGATCAACTTAGGGTATGTTTGGGATTGAGGTGCTGTAGCTTTTAAGCTACAGATGCTGTAGAAAAAAAGATGTAATTATAAAATAAAAGTTAATAATATTTAATAAATATAATTTTTAAATAATAATTTTAACAAAATTATTAAAAACATAATAAATTTTACATCTTACAAGTGAAAAATCATATTAACATAGCTAATATAGCTTAAAAGTTATAGCAGCTAGTGTTTACCAAACACTTTAGTGCTGTAGTTTAAAAACTACAACTGCCCAACCTCAATCCCAAACATACTCTTAGTGTTCTGCCATAAGCTAGCACACTTGTTCACAAGTAATGATGAAGTAATAGAATCCGAGCCTCTCAGTGCTGCTTGCTTTCTCGGTTTTACTCAGTGGCTTTCAAGCAGTACCCTCAAGCGTGTACTTAGTTTAATGAATTAGATTGCAGTAATTAAAATGTCTCTAATTAATTGCAATGGATTAATATTTCCAATGTAAGTTATTTATTGCAGGGGTGGCAGTGGGTGCCGACCGACAGGCTGTGGTTGCATGTATTAACATCAGTTGCTATTATTTCATTGGAATTCCTGTTGCTGTTCTTCTCAGATATGTGGCAGATCTCAAAGTTAGGGTAAGAATTATTTTGCATTTTGATATTTCAATCTGAATTTGGATAGAGTACTGATTTGAGTTGGGGTGATCTATAAAATATCTTGTGTGACATGTACATCTTATTACTTTGTTTTATTTGAATTTAGGTCATACGCTAATTTTATTTATGCTCTCTTGTAATAATTAATCTTTTACCAGGCTTGTATTAATTTATAGTAATGTACGGTTAAAGTCTAATTGCCTTTATATTGTTTTCCAATAACTATCGGTCACAATTCATAATTTTCTGAAAGATCAATAAAAAAATCATATCAACAATTAACCTAATCAATATTCTTATGAGTCATGCTACCAAATGTATATTCACAAATTTCTGATCAACACTAAATTTGGTCAAAGTTTCGAATCTCGAGTGCACTAACATTGAACGGGATTTGTTTTCATTCGAATCAGTACATGATAATTAAGTTTAAATTTTTTTAAAAAAATCTATGATGATTATTTGAATGAATGGTTTGATATTGCAGATCAGGAACAGTTTGACTTTATTTGAAATTCGATTGTAGTTCATTTTTAGAAACAAGATGAGTTTATTCTTTCAATTTGCACAGGGTATTTGGATTGGAATCCTGCTTGGGGTAGTAATGCAATCACTTGTGCTGACCTGTGTTACCTGGAAAACAGATTGGGATAATGAGGTAAATTGTTATTAAATTGAATTCACCAATATATATTCATCATCATCAACTGCGGGCCTCAATGCTCAATTTCTCTAAATTTTTCAAAAGAAATATTATATTTAGGTCATGTTTTGTATTGAGATTGAACAGCGGCAATTTTTAAGATATGATAATAAAGTGTTTGATAAACATTAACTGCTATAGTTTGAAAGCAAAGTTAATTTAATTTTAAACACTTATGATGAAAACTTTGTTATATTTTTACTAATTTTATTAAAATTATTATTTAAAAATTATATTTGTTAAGTATTATTAATTTTTATTTTATATTTATTTTTTTTTTCATATTAACTATAGCTTAAAAGCTGAAAAGCTCGATACCAAACAAGATTTGGATTTATAGAAATGAATCATACATTTTGATGCTAACACTATTTCTTAGGTGAAGAAAGCATCAGAACACTCAATAACTGGCTCCTTAAGTCTTCTAAAGAAGAATCCAATGGCAATTAAACTCAAGATCCTGATAGTCTCAATCATACATGAAGTTTGTATGCTAATAAACCGATTACCGTTAATAACAATGACAACTTCAAAATCAAATTTCCTTTTTTTATTTTTTCTCTCTCTCCTGGCAAGAAGAGCTTGATAATGAAGCTGCGCAAATGCAATCTAATATTTTGAGTTTAATTAAATTCAAGACGTAGCAACATAAATTCTCCATCCCAATAGCTAATTAATCAGCAACTTATTGGAAAAATGGCGTTATATCCATCGTTGCTTGCGTCTCGTAAAAATATATATGCCTGCAATAAAATTAATACTTGCTCGTAGCTCTGTTTGGCTGCATATTGCCCGTTAAATATATGAGAGAGAAACAATATTTCGATTTTGGTAAAACAAATATTTGAACATATCTCAACATTAACTAGTTTGTAGCTCTAGTTTTGCTCTTTAATTTCTATGATTAATGTGTTAAGTATCTCATTGAACATGTGTGATGATTTTAATTAATCCGACGAGCTAGTGCTTATAGATATATTAATGTTCTACTCAATTAGTTGATTAATTTCTAAAAATAAATGGAAATTAATATACATATTACAAGAGCTAATTCAATTACAGTCAGTTTAACACAAATTCATGTCATAATCCAATTATGACCAGATATCTTCCAAGTCCAGCACAAAGTTGCAATCATTTTGGTGATCCAGAAGCAGCTGATGAATTGATTCCAACTCATAATCAACTCCACCAGATTCTCTCCTAAGAAGAATGCTGCTTTCAGAATCACATTGATGGTCAGATGAAATCTTCTCAGGCATGATCGGAAAAGCTTCTTCATATTGACACTCTCTCCGCTGCCGGTTTTCCTGCAGGCTCGAGCTTTGAACGGTCTGCTCAAGCACCGCAACAAATGCATCAAATTGTTGTTCAGCAACACTAGATGAATGATCCGTTCCATCAGTTTCCTTATTTGGCACGTCAACCATTGAACTTGTAATTTGACAATCAATGCTTTGTCCGTCTTCTGTAGGTTCTTCAGCATCATCATGAAGTAACTCTTCCAGAAAAGAATAATCTTCATAATCTAACTCAGGCATGTTGTTTTCTTGTTGCGCCAATGACTCAGGAACCTCCATGGGCACATCAGCTATACTCTCTGCATGACAAAGATAATTCCCACCAGATTCTCTACTCTGAAGCATGTGGTTTCCGGAGTCACATTGCTGGTTACATAACATCTGATCAAAATCACTCATCATCGTCTCCATGGACGGCTCATAATGACATTCTAAATTCTGAACTGGTATCTGCTGACATTCATGATGTTGCATATGAGAAGTTACACCAGAATATTGTTCGGTAACACTGCGTACAATGCCCATTCCACCGGATAAGCTCTTCTCACTCATCACGCCAGTACTTCTGCAGCTTACTTCTTGATAATGCACATAGTTCTGTTGCTGATTCTGTTGGTGGGTCAACAGCCCATACATCTCAATATCCGTCTCTTGTTCGAATTGACTGCTGTTGTCTTGAAAATCCTTCAGCTTTCTTTTCTTTGCAGAACCGTACTTCTTAATATCGTGGCCAGTTGGTTGATTCTTTCGGAGCCTACAAAGCACATAATTGGTAGCTAGATTCTCGGGCAAATGAAGAGTGTACTCGTGCATGATCCAAGCCCCATGATCCTCGGAACCTTCCTTTTCATAACGAAACCGCTTCTTGGAGCCGATTTTGATTTTGGATCGGGCGCTTACTATGTCTTTACCAGCATCCTCCCCTTGCCAAGTACCACCAGAAGACCCCACTTTGCGGTCGATTCTGGAACCCTTAGAAGACTTTTTCTTCAACTGGGTGAAGAAATAAAGATCCTCATCAGCGTTTAGAAAGGGTCCTCCATGCGAACCCCAAATCTCAGAGGGTTTTGTCTCATAAAGATTACAATCCCTGATGAAATACTCAGCAAGAGGAATGAATATTCCTGAAACTTTCTTCTTGAGATAATGTTCAATGAGTTCTTCGTCGGACGGTCTGAACTGGAAGCCATGGGGAAGAAAGGGTCTGTGTTCTTGCATTTTGTTTGAGAAGAAAAGGGTTAATTCAATGGTGGGTTGGTTAATTGATGGAGGAAAGTTTTTCGGTGAGAGAGAAGCAAAGAAAGAGGCAGAGAATTAGAGCAGAAGTGGTGAGAAGCGCAGGTGTTAAGAGTTTCCTTATAACATATGGAGTGAAGTGAAGTGAAATAGCTTGGCCTACAAGTAACAACTAAGGTTTCCTAAGGTGTAACAACTAAGGTTTCCTAAGGTAACTCCGAGAAACGCGCGTGAACTTACGAGTTGGTGGAGGGGTCCTTGCATTTAATAACCTTCCTAAATCTGGCAAATCCAAGAAGCCGTTGAGCTTGAGGTTGACTCTTGGTCCTGGACCGTCTTTAGGGGAAAAAAAATCTCAATTTTTTTTTAATATTTCGTGATAAATTATTAGTAATTTACTTATTATTATTATTATTATTTTGAAAAAATAAATAAAACTCAGAGGAGGTCCACTATTAAATTATAAAATGCACAATAGTTAAATTGCGGTTCTTCCTCTAACCCCCAGTCCACACGGGATTAAATATTTCTTGTTCTAAGGAGTTATGTGAGTGGCATCAGCCAATCATGCAACTATATTGATTAAGCCCTATGTTCAAGACTTCATTTTCCGCTGTGTGCTGACCTTTTGTTTTAAGTGGGTTCGTTGTCGTTAATTGGAAAGGAATGAAAGTGAAATTTTGGATCTTTTACTGGTTTCCCTTCATCTGAGCTTTAACAGAGATTCATTTTGGTCCATGCTTTTTGTATTCTTGATTTGTGTATGATCTGAAAATGTTCAGTTTTGGGGCTTGTGTTGAAAACCGAAGCACATCTTTATCTGTGACTGTGTGCAGATCATGTGAAACGTATGAACTTATGGAAAATTGAATAAAGTTTTGATGATTCTGCTACTTCAGTTGTTTTTTAGGGATGAAGGATAGTACAGCTTACTGAAGTATGCTAAATTTTACCAAATTTTGAATTGTTTGGTTGTGAAGAAACTGCCAGTAAATAAATGAAAACCCAGAAGATAGTGCTGGGGTTGATTTCTCTCTTTCTTTATTGGTCTTAATTTCCTTTTTTTTTATTGTATCTTATTTGGAAGCTAAATTTGATTTGTCTTGTTATACCTGCCAATTTATTTGGTATGATCTCATTGTGAAATATTCAAGATAAAGATCTATTCTACCACTTGTTTGACCCGCTTAAATTGACACTATTTTGCATATCTCCTTGGTTGAGACAACATATTTATGGTGCCCGTATGATGTTTGCATTTGAAACAGGAAATGAAAGCATGGCGGCGATGAAGAATCCACCAAATGGCCGTTGCTGTCTGAAATTGATGTTCATGTTCCTCTCGAACCAGTGATAATTTCATGCTCTAGAATTTGGCTAGGAGAATGGGGTTATGCGGGCAGGGCCCCCTAATCACCTTAACTAAATTGATGAACGTCATTCTATCTGTGAATTAAAAAGTCCACCCTCTTGCAAATACATTTATTCCTGTACTAAGAACTCGGCCATGTGATACAAGTCCACTGCAGATTTTACATATAAAATTTCTCAATAAACTGGTAAAAATATAGCTCCGGCAAAACATTGGTTCAGGAGCACAATTATACCACAGAAAAGTTGATAACGAAAGACTAAAATCTGCCAAATAAATGCTAATCCCCAGAGCCATTATGAATTCCTCGGTTGAAACAAGCAATAACAGTATCAGTAATCACACCCCTCGAGATTAAAATCCTATAAGCAAAACTTTTAACATTATCATGGATGATGCTTTTACAAAACTGAATCTAGGTTTGTGTATCAAGAGGACTCCGCTTCAACTTCTTCTGTGCTGCCCTCTGCGGTTTCAACTATAGCTGCCTCTCCTACTGATGGCTGTTCTTCTTTCAGTTTTGCAGGCCCTGGACCAGCCGATACCTTTACCATCGATGGACGTAGGAGCCTGTCGCCAAGTTTGAATCCCTTGCGGAATTCTTCAATAATCACACCTTCATCAAATTCTGTGGAATCCTCACGCATAATTGCTTCGTGAAGCTGTTATATGGAATTTCATCAGAAAATTGTCTTAATCTTATTATCATCTAAGACTTAATAGGGGGCACATAGTTTTTTAAACTCATTTGTGGCAGCAAACACAACAAAAGAAATGAAGCTTTAATCTGGTTATGATGATGTGGTAAACATTCTGTGACATATGGAATGGACCAAAGTTTCATTAATCTATTAGAACTCACCGAGTTGGCTCAAATCAATCAAGACTTGGTTCGAGTCAAAAACGTATCCAGGTCTTCACAAAACCTGAACATACTTGATTAAGTATTTGAGAAAATTCATCAAGTACTCGACTGATTTTCGAGCCAACTAGGGGTTTTACCTGCATTAAGCCAGTGATGAATATGACAATTATTACAACAATTAGCTTATCAAAATACAATTCCCCTCTCTCTGATTCATCATCTATACCCATTACGGATCCATCTCAAGTATACTCTGCTTCTATGCCTACTAAAAATGTAAAAGAAGATGTAGCGAACCTTTCACTATTAGGACATAAGAAGAAAGAAGGGGTCCTCTTGTTTTTTATATGGTTCATTTCCGTGCTTAGATAGTAATAGGAGAAAGTTCCAAAGAAGAATAAAGTAAATATCTTTCACTCTCATTTTTGGTAAAGAAAGAAATTCATTCATGGCTACTTAACATATAGCAAGATAACTCACCAATGGATCAAATGGATTCCCGACCGTCTCCACAGGAACAACACCAAGTGATCCTAGGATTTCCACTAATTGCTTATATATGCTCTGATAGCTGCTGTTTATTTTCTCCTCTCCCTCGGTCTGCACCTTAATTTGAGTTTTAGCCCTCTCAAAATTATCCAAAACTTGCAACAATCTCTCCATGACTTCTCCTTGAGCATTTGTTACCAGTGAAAGGCGCTCCCTCTCGGTTCTCTTACGAAAATTGTCAAAGTCAGCACTAATCCTAAGAGTACGAGCCCTCTCAGCGGACAATTCTTCAGACAAGTTAACAACTTTACTCTCAAGATCAATTTTCTCATCTTCAATGGATTTTAAGAAAGCTTCTATTTCAGCAGATCTGGTATTGTCATTGCTGGCCAAAGCTTCTTTGTATGATTGGAGTGTTTCCATAATGAATGAAGTAGGTGCTTCCTCAGCATCTGAGGTGTCATCACTAGCAGCTCCAGTGCTATCATCGTCACTAGCACTATCTTCAATGCCAACAGCACCATCAGAAGATTCCTGTTACACAAATTTATTAGCAGCAGGAAGCTTGGAATGGATACAATCAAATCTTAAGATCTTCAATAAATCTTGTTTAAACAGAAAAATTAAAAAAGTTCAAACTGAAACAGCAGAATTGGATCATGGCATGAATTATTTTATCTGAAGTTGCAGCCCAGTCAATTGTGTCAGAAAAAAGAAATGGCAAATCCAGGCAATAAGAAGCTGAATAATTGAGGGAAAATGGAGATGTCCATCTGCCAACAGTACCAATAATTGTATTTACGACATAATGTTCTGCTATTAGGGGGGTGTCTAGCAGTATCAACATAAAGAAGAACAAATTCCACCTTCAAACTGTCCCAAGACACATTGTCTTCATTTGCCCTCAATTGTTAAGAAAATCAATTGCCCCATGTGGAGCTCTTTATGAATTATAGTGTTTTTCCTTCTTTTAAAGGAATATAGGCCCTTGTGGAGTATAATTATGTATCCAATCCATAACAATTATAAAAAGCTCTTTCCAGAAAAGAAAACACCAGTGAGCTTAATTTCCTAGTTAAATGCATACTTTAACAAAAGCCCCACGTGTATGACAACATGATTATGATTAGTTATCTACCTTTTGCCTAAGTGACTCCATTTATGTTATTATAAATGAACTTAAAATTTATACAGCTGCCAAAACAGATTGGTAAGCATCATCAAAGGAAGGTGGCAAAAAGAGATGAGCATTTGCTGAAAATCTGAGCATAACAGTGGTTAAGACCATCAAACTTGAGTACTTGACAGAGATATCAGAACTAAAGGAAAAACGATTGGACACTGGAATATGCAGTCAAGGATAAAAAGAAAACGTTCAAGATGCTGGGAATGTGCTTATCATATGAGTATGCAAGATGTTAGCTACACGCTTAAACAATCATGACATAGAATTATCTTGGCAAAAATTCCCAACAATGGCACTAGCTAAACTACCTAGTATCAAGTGGATCAAGTAGTTGAACTTGATGAAAAGAATATCAGATCAAAGCCGCTCTTGATAAATAATATGAACAGAAATCTTTAAATTGAAAATACATAAGATGGATGATGCAGTTTGCTCATATAGCAAATACGGTTTTTATTCACGGATTCCTCTATAGTCTTCTTACATCATCTTTAACACAACTAGGAAAAATTGTGAGACATCAACTCAACTACTAATAAATTGTTATCTTCAAGAATTCAACACCTAGATCATAGAAGCATTTAATTTTTAATTTGTAAACCAAGACCGCTGGAAAAAACCAGAATGAATCTGGTTTGCACACCACAAGAAGTCAAACAATTTGGAAACAAAAGGTCAAAAGAAGTAGACCCATCTTGCTTAGAGTCACCTGCTTCTATTGTTCAGAAATAAGCACTCCAAATAATCTTTTATTTTAATAGGCATGGTTTTTCCCCGCAAACCAATCATGTTACAACTTTTAAACAGACTTGGATAACAAACACAATTTTTATGAAACTACTTTTATCAAAATGTCCTGCTCCAAAATTTTAATTTCCAGTCTAAAGGTGAAAATCTGAAGGTCTGACAAAGGTCCAACCATTGCACATTAAGGGTGTGTTTGGGATTGAAGTTGAGCAATTGTAGCTTAAAACCTACAGCAATAAAATATTTGGTAAACACTAAGCTGTTGTAGCTTGGAAACTATATTAATATGATTTTTCATTTATATGATGAAAAATTTATTATATCTTTAATAATTTTATCAAAATTATATTTACTATATACTATTAACTTTTATTTTATAATTATAACTTTTTTCTAAAGCACTTAAAAGCTACTGACACCTCAATCCCAAAAATACCCTAAATCCAAAAGTTGAGTCCTGTCAACATAGGAGGAATACAATCCATGAAAGAGTACTAGATGCAAAAATGTTTAAGTTCCTAACTTCAATAAGAAGACATCAATTAGATGACAAAGCTTAATATGGCAGAATTGAGAGCCACTCGCACATATTAATTCTTCACGCTTCTTATAATTTATCCAACGAGGGATTATTCTAAAACTAAATTTCCTTATTTCAATTAAATTAACAGCTTCCCATAAATCATGTAAGCTTAAAACTTCCCACGCACACAACTTACATTGCTGGTAAAGTGCCATCACATGCTAACCACATAACCCCTTTCAATGCTACAACTTGCAAACAAAACTTATCTAGTTGGTATGAAGATATTAAAATAAAACACATATCATAAGGTTTTATAAATCACCAAGCTTGAAAATTTAACTAAAAAAAAAAAGCCATTTATTCTTGAAAAAAAATTTATAAGTAGATATTTAATAAAGTACCTCAATTCGGGGTTCCTGAATTTCCTCCTGGGTTTCAGTGGTTTCTGTTTCTCCAGTTGAAGCTAAAGGAGAGAGCTTTACGAACCGGAAAGACTGAACACTTGCGAACCGAAGAGAATTTGACCGATGATAACGTCTGCTGGTGCTTATTTGACATTGTCTGAAGGAAAGACAGATGGGTTTCGGAGATTTCAAGGAAACGGGGGCCGCACGTATCGCGGGAAGAGAAGATGTGTGAAACGGCGGCGTTTTTATGACAGTGGCCATGGATTGGACTGCCGATAGAGAGAGAGAAAGAGAGAGAGATAAGGGCGCAGCGCGGAAGAGTGGGTGGAAGTAAAGACCTCAGTCTTCAGGGAGGTAATGTGCACAACTCATGTGTGGTGGTTGTTTGCTCCAAACCGTTGGATGGAATTTCGTAAATTTAATTGAATGGTGGAGATTTGAGGTGGGAAGAAAGTTCAGGAAAATAGAAGAAAACGATTAGTGGGTCGGGTTTTCCCGTATTATCCGAACCGACCCCTTTTCGTCCATTTATTATTTTTATTTTTATTTTTATTTTGAGAAAATAACTGCTAGCTGCTAAACGGGTCGCGTCGCTGGGGGAAGTGTTAGAAAATAATTATATTGTATATTTATATTTATAAGAAATGATTTATAAATTTTTTTAAATAGTAACTATTATTGCTCTAAAAATTAATAAAATTTAAGGGTTACTCTTTTTCTTTTATTTTTTATCTTTTTTAAATATAAGAAAGTTCGTCACACTGTACTATATATATATATACTCTATTAATCACCGCAAGCCAATAATTGGGTATTCATGTGGACTTTCACTCGCCACCGCCACAAGCTAATCGATACCATTAAAATCCTCGCCGTTGAATCTGCACAACTATATAAATATCACTTTTGCATAAGCATCGTTAAACAGTGATGCATCAATCGAAAGCTGCATGGCAATGTTGGATCAACCTATTGTCGTTTACCAACGACATTATATAATGACTGAAAATTGACGATCATATTTGTAAACTGCGTAAATCCAGCAACCAGGATTCTAGCCTTATCGAATTTGTCTCGGACAACCCACGACCAACAATGAACTACGACGGTGAGTGCAAAACGACAGTGGATGATTGGAGGCATTGTCATCTATGTGATGACTTTATGCAACATTTACTATGAAATAAATGTTAACATGTCATTTATGTGTTGAAACAATCAACGCTATGTTATATAGTTTATATTCATTGTAAAATATGTTATCTATATGATAAAAATTATTCATGATAGCTTGTATAATTTTATTTTTACTTTAAATATAAGAACGTATGATTTGCAATCTATTTTATAAATACCTAAATGGTAGCACGTCATATATATGATGAATTTATAAAAGAAGTGTCATACATAAATTTTTAGAGAAATTGCTATTTATTGATTTATTGTTATAAACAAAATAATTGTAAATTTCTCATAATTAATAATATTAATATTATTATGTTTAATTTTCTTCTAAGTTTTCTAATTTTTTAATAAGTTTATTGGATCAGTTGAGCGGTACATAACACAAGACAATTCATTCTAATATCAAACTATCAATCCAATTCGGTGTTACAAATATATCTTACAAGTCATGCAATGAACATATCAATTTATCATCAAACAATTTAAGTTAAGTAATGTCTATCATCTTATAACTCAATTTTTATGTGTGATTAAAATGATATGTCATTCATTTATTGATATTATAATATAATGAACTATTTTAATAATTATGCAAAATGACCGTCAAGTTAATAAATACCACTTCATCTACACAAAAATTATTGTATAAAGTTAAGGGCCATATAAAGAGTTGAAGAGTTTTGCCCTCATTATTTGAAGATTTTTTTAAAGATTTAGATTTAATGTCAATTAATATAATTTGACCCTATTTAAAATTGAGATTGAGCAGTTGCTGTTTTAAAATTGTTATTTAAAATTTATATTTATTATATATTATTAATTTTTATTTCATAATTATAATTTTTTTATACGACAGTTATACCTTAAAAGTTATAATACTTTAATACAAAACAGAGCATTTGTGTTAATTTTTCAT
Organism: Murraya koenigii; assembly: GCA_025617385.1. Lineage (NCBI taxonomy): Eukaryota > Viridiplantae > Streptophyta > Magnoliopsida > Sapindales > Rutaceae > Murraya > Murraya koenigii. The sequence continues at coordinate 22,651,815 of CM046814.1, read as the reverse complement.
AAAATTGTAATCAATAGTTACATAATAAAATACATTTGTAAATAACTCTTAATTATATATTATTATAATTATAATGCTATTATGGTTTTGCAGCTAAGTTGCATAACATATGTAAAATGTATCTTTCATAATGTAGATACTTAAATCATATCTTGAGCAGTTGAGCATTGGGCAACACTTAGTTAGCAAAAATACTCATTTTTGACCAATGTAGATATCATATTAAATTACAATATTTTTTTTTTCAGAGAACTCTAAAGAATGCAAATTTAAAAATAATAATTTTTTTTATTAATTACGATTCTTATTCAAAATTAATAAAAGAATTTTGTACGAAGAATCAAATGATAATATTAAAGAAAGAAGAAGATAAATTAAATATTTTGGAGTGTGTCTAATCATATGTAGTCAAGAATATGCCAACCATCTTTCAGTTTGTTAATTGGTGTATTTATTATTATTGTTATTATTATTATTTCTTTTTCAGTTTGTTAAAGACTGTCGTGCAACTGTTATTTTCAATTAGCAATGTAATCAGCTGAAAAAAAGAAAAAGTTACAAAATGTTGGATAAATCAGACAATCATTGAACTGAATTCCGCCACACCAATTTTGTTATTTCCACGAAAACGAAATTATTCCTATTGGTCAAAAGAACCTTTAGTTCCCTGGAAGAAAAAAAACTTATAAAATGGGCAAACATAACGTTGCATAAAAGGAGAGAGAGAGAAAAAAATAATATTTTGAAAAATATAATATTTATAAAAAAAGGTTTGAGTTTTAAATTCAAAAACGAAAGGCACGGAACGTTTTTGTCCCCAATCGAGCTGATTTGATTATTCCAGTTCCTCAACAAAAATTCAAAAACCCTAAAAGAAATCCTTTTCATTTTTGATCGTAATTGCATCGAAGAGGCCGAGTAAAAACGTTAAAAAATCAAATTTTTGTAACTGGGTTGTCGTTATTTTACGAGGAAAAGATCAAAATTGAGTTGGGTTTTGAAGGGCTAGGGTTTTAATTTTGTAAAAAATTGTTTGAATTTTTGTTGAGAAATGGGAAGCAGAAAAGAAGAAGAGAGGAATGAGAAGATAATCAGAGGGCTTATGAAGTTGCCCCCAAATCGACGCTGTATTAACTGCAACAGCTTGGTATTAGTTATTGCTCAGTGATGTTGAATCTTTATTGTCAAGAGTTTGGGGATTTTGTTGACTCAATGTTTTTTTTTTTTTTTTTGGGAATATGTTTTGATGTATTATAATTCAATCATTTGAGCTTTTAAAGAACTTTGTTTTATGTGGAAGTATTTGATAATTAGATGTTTGATTTTATTGTGCAGGGTCCTCAATATGTTTGTACCAACTTCTGGACTTTTGTTTGCATGACTTGCAGCGGAATACAGTGAGTAGTGTTATTAGTTGGGACTTTAAATTAAAATGACAAATTTGATTCATTATTAATTTCTTTTTTGGAAAGAAATTATAGATTTATTAATTGGTGTTGAAATTGCTTCAGTAGTATGTGGGTGGGCTTGTGCACACAAAGTTGGAGTAGCATGAGAGGAGGACATTGACTAACATCATTGGTGCTCTGTATAGATAATTTAATTGATCCTTTGAAACGTTGTTTTCTTACTTGTATGTCTCCATGTTTATTTTGCGTAATACAGTCGTGAATTTACTCATCGTGTGAAGTCTGTATCCATGTCTAAGTTTACCTCCCAAGAAGTTGAAGCACTTCAAAATGGTGGTAATCAGGTACAAACAATGGTCGATATTCTTTCTCCTTAGCAAAAATGAGGTGCTTGTTATTTTACTCATAAAATGTTCATTCTTTCCAGCGTGCAAGGGAAATATATTTGAAGGATTGGGATCTCCAAAGGCAAAGATTGCCTGATAATAGGTGGGTGTGGATAACTTATCTGTTGCTTAATGAGGCATTTGAATTGGCCGTCTTGCAATTTTTCTAACTTCGATCTTCTTACAGCAATGTTGACAAGGTCCGAGATTTCATAAAGAATGTATATGTTGATAGAAGATATGCTGGAGGAAACACCTCTGACAAGCCTCCAAAAGATACACAGGTAACATCATCTTAAACCAACATCCACTATGACTAAAAATTGCTCTGATAATAAATATGAATGAACTCTTGGGAGTTTATTTATTTATTTATTTTTTTTGGTGATCGTGAAGTGAAGAAATTTTAAATATGTGGAAAACTTGTTTGAAATTTTTTTTCTTGAAAAGTCTTTACTTAACAGTCTTCTTAATGCATTAAACTGATCTTTTTTCTTCTTGGGGGAAAAAAAAATCAAATTGTATTGTTTTCTGAGCCCTATGGATGTTTCAGAGGCTTTTTCTGAACAGAATCAGATAGGCATTAATCATTTGTGCCTTTCAAAATATCGCACTTCTGCCCGTAAAACTGTAACACGTGGTATTCATGCATAAATTTGACAGGGCCTAGGCAGTCATTTAGACGAGTCAAGACGTGCCAGTTCTTATCATTCTTATTCTCAGAGTCCACCTTATGACTATCAATATGAAGACCGGCGTTATGGAAAACTTGGTGCTGTGCTTACTAGGAGACCAGGTTCAGATCGAGGTCACTATGTTGGGAAGATTTCTAGTCTTGTCCACAGTCCTGGTCGCATGAGTGAGCAAATGTTTGAGGACAGATTTGCGAATGAGGGCTCATGTTCTAGGATTTCTGACTACTCTGTGTCCAGTGGAGGTGATCCCTTCAGATCTGGTACACAGTCTCCCAACTTTGAGAAGGATGTTGGATTCAACAGCCCACCTGTTCAGCCTTCAAGGGATATGTCATCTTTGAAGACAAACTTCAAGAGAGATGTAGATGGGATTCCACATCCAAAGGTCATTTATCTTTCATCTGTTTATGTTAGTGGCAAAATGTGGGTTTCCTGAGTTTCATTCAGATTCAAGTTGTTTTCAGTTGAAAGTGTTAATATTGGTGGAGCTTTATTGAGCATGCTAAATTCGTTAGTTCAGTTTGTTTGTTTTAAATTCCTTAATAAGTTTATTTTAAATTCTTTTAAATTAGTTCGTTTGTTTTAAATCCTATAATTAGACTGCTTTGAAGTGAATTTTGTGATTTAATGTGTTTTTGGGTGGATCTGCTGCATAAAATGATTGTCTGCCAAGGATATGTTAATTGTTTATTCCTTCCTACAGTTTCAAATATATATCCGTTGTGTAGTTTTTTTCTGTCCACAAATGGTCCATCCTCGTTTTTTTCCCCTTTTGGTTTCTAAATGGTTGACTGTTCATTACCATCCAGAGAACCACATCCTTGGGAAGCATGGGATCATTTGATAGCAACTCTCTGTCTCTCAAGTCATATAATTCAGGTGGCTTAACAGATGTCTCTGAGCACGACCAAGCTGCTGGAGCCCGCTTGGACAAAATTTCTACTTTCCCACAATCTCATGGTCCTGTGAATTACGGTGACTTGGACCTTTTTGAGGCTCCAGTTGTACCAGAAGCAGTTCCCTCTGCCGCACCACCAATTGATTTGTTTCAGCTACCGGAAACATCAGCAGCTTCTGTAAATATGTTTGAAATGTCCCAAGCATCGACATATCAACCTGCCCAAATTTCTTCGCCTTCATCTTTGGACTTATTTCAGATTACCGAGCAGCCATCCAGAGCAACCCTGGATAGAAAACCGCAGGATTTATCTATCCCTAAAAATGAAGGATGGGCAACATTTGATACCTCTCCACCTGCAGCATCAATTCCTGGAACTGAAAGTCTTTCTCGTGCTATGGTGCCTGCTAGTGAAGATTCTTCGGTGAAATTTGACCAAGTTCCATCCTCCAATACAAGCATGCGGCGGCCAGAATTTCAAAATTCCTGTGCTAACGGACCATTTCCATCATCTGATCCATGGCCTGGCAATTTGCACAATGGTCCAGCCCCTGCTGTTGCAACAAGCACGCAGGTAGTATCTGCAGCATCTGATCTATGGTCTGGAAATTTGCACAATGGTCCAGCCCCTGCAATCACAACAAGCATGCAGGTAGGCTTTCTCATTTCCAAGATGCCGTTGTAAAATGGTTTTTGGAAGAATTAAAAGGATACTGCTTAATGAACTGCGAGTTTCAGTTCTGCTACTATGCTGGATTTGATATTCTTTAGAAATTTGTGGGATGATAAGCAGTCAATCAAAGCCTGAAATTGTTGTAATGAAGTTTATCCATTGTTTTTGAACAGTCATGGAATGCTTTTGATGATTTCACCAGCCATCTTCCCTTGGAGGGTTTTAAACAAAATAGCGAACAACATTTAGATGCATATATGCCTTCACCGACTCCAGATCAATATTTGACAATAGCTTCCCAGGTGCATCAACAACATTATTTTTTGAAGGCCCCTTTTGTCTTTTTTTTCTTTTCTTTGTATTGGTTCTCCATCAATTACTTTTCCTCAATTTATTCTTGCTTTGTATTTAGCAGGAGACTAATGATGATGGAAATCTGCGAGTTGACTCCCATGAAGGACCCCCCAGCCTGGCAGTACTGTCTCAGACTGACGTGGGCCCATCTTATAATCCATCAATGTTTCCTCTAATGGTTTGTGTTACATTTTTCTGTATGTTTTTAGCATTTTTATTCTTGCTGAATTACTGTGCCTGTGTCTAATATTGCATCTTTATTTTGGGTCTAGGGACAGATGCAGGCACGTACAACTGAACATAAATCAACAAATCCATTTGATTTTCCTTGTGATTCTGATTTGGAGCAGAGTAATATGGTATGGCCTAGATTTTTAATTTGTTAACAAAAGATTGACACAGTATTAGTAGCTTTACCCAATAACTTAACCTAATTTGTTCTGGAAGTGATCTTTCTTCTTTAGTTCTTAGTCATGTTGCCATCTCTCTGAAGTGTTGTTTCTTATACTTGTATAGTATCAAATCGATGATTATATTTCTAATTAAAGCAATGGCATCATTAATTTACATGATTTGCTTGATTCGTTTATTGGGCAGGTTGGTGTAATATTTCCTCATTTTTTAACGGAGCTATAAAACATATGGTCTTTACCTAACTTCGCGCAAGCATTTATGTTTGAAAAGGCAATGCATTTTTTTATTTACATAAGGTTTTTATATGATATGAATTTTGCTTCTACTTTGTTAAGGGAAAAAAAAAAAAAGAATATTGCTTCTACACTTTTCTCTTTTCCCGTTTCTTGGTGGATAAGGTGTTTACATATCTAAGAATTGTGTTGATTCCGGATGATATGGATTCTGCATGTCTTGCTTTAAAAATAAGAAATCAATCTCTTTCTGAGGAGAAGCGAACTGGTCACAGTATCCATTTGCAGTTTGTCTAATTGCTTGTAGGGGAAGAGAATATTAAATTTTGGATTAGTTGTACCTGATTTCATCTTGTTGAACATCATAATATGCAGTTCTTGGACATGAGCTCTTTGCAAGCTGCACTTCCAAAGGCAGAGTTGTCATCCCCCTTCCTTAGTGGTGCAACTCAATCATGGTTTCCTCAAAATCCAGTGAGTCCATTTGTCCAGGCAGCCCAAGGTAAATGTTCTGTGACTGTTGCCATGGAAAATTTGACAGTAATGTTTAGAATTGTGTTTGCCTAATGATAGTTTACACAGCATATTGTTGGATAATGTGAAACTGTGTAGGCATCTTAATAGCTTTAACAAGTCCTTTTGAATTCATTTTCCCAATGATTTTTTTTTTTCATGGTTTTTTTCTGTAGGTGGTTTAGCATACATGTCAGGACAAGCGCCATCAGCACAATTGCCGTAAGTCACTTTGCTGCTCTTGTTATGCTTTTGCAGGTTGTTGCAACCAATTTTTCTCGCGTTCATTTGCATCAACATCTTAAAAATGCTTTTCATAATCCTTATGCTCAAAAGGCACAACAGCAGAGTCATTAGATCTTCTCTCGAGCTCAACATTTTGCTAGAGAAGGAACCTATCACTTGACGTTTATGCAATTGCCACAAAACATTAAATCTATTTTGCGTTGCCACATATATGCGATGCGACTGTTTTTTAAAACTGAAATATTTTGGTTTCCCTTCTTTCTATTGCAGGAATATTCCTACACAAGAACCTGTTGCTTCAGTAGGAGGAAATCCTTTTGCTTAAGATTTTCCTGGCAGGAATGCTGTTTTCATACTTCTCTGTCGGTAGTTGAAGTTATCTAGTGACCAATTGTAGTGTCTTTCTGTATCCCAGAATGAAAAAGTTATGTTATTATTTTTGTATTCGTCATGAAAATAAAATCTTGATGTGAATTGACTTCCCACTAAATTTTCAAGTACATCATATATATGTATGTATATGTATGTATTTGTTTTATGTCATTAGGACTAGCAGTGTGCTAGCGATGTAGCTACAGTGGTTGAATTTGTAAGGTCCTTTCATTTGGACCAATGATGTGAATTCATTTCTGGTCATTATCATTATTATTCTTATTATTACCACTGTAATTGGTTCCAAGTGTTTGGCTGCCTTTTTGGTCTTTGCCTTTGAATCCTTCATTATTTTATTTTTTTGATTGATCTTATATGTGAAATCTCGCTACAATTCACCCTGCTCATAAGTTTCATTAAATCTAAACAAAACCAAGATGAATAGGAAGTCATTGTGGGTGGTTGGCAGTTCATTAGGTAATTGGTAGATTTTTTTGGGGGGTAATATTACAAGTTTTGATAATTTTTTGCTCACATATGTTTAATATACTAGATTTAAACATATGCCATTGGATTGAATTCACTTGATTGCTTGTGGGTGCCATAAATTCTTGTGTATAAATAAGAGGTTTAGATTTTGGACTCCGCCTATGGGTGGGGAGATCATTTACACGGTAAACAATGTTATTTTTTCTTTAATACACTAATATGTTACAATTAAAATTCTATTACTATAATTCTACTGTAGTATAGTCTGAATTTTTACACACACATAATATGACAGAGATTTATTCTATTTCAAATTATGAGGAGATAAACTTTGAGTACATGAGTTGTACCAATAGGCTAAGAACCCATTAGCATCAAATCATGTTAATTGATATATCACCATTATAATTAGATATTTTTACTAATTTGTTATTAGTACCACTTAACCGCGATGATCAAATATTTGTTTGTAGAATAAAAAAGGTAATAGTACAGAATCACTAGAAAGAAAAATGCATTCGCTTAAATTAACAACTACTGCTTTTAATTCACATTAACCACAGTTTGAAACAAAACCTGGCTTTCAAAAACCATATCAATGCAATCCAAGAGTACAGATGAGAGGATGGATCAATTGAAATTGCAGTCATGCCCTTGTCAAAATTACTTACTTGAATCCAATAAACATTATTGCTCAGATATCATAAACATAAATTAATCACCACACATTGATAATCCAGGACTGATCATTGGCAGTCAAAACAATCAAACAAGCTAAAGGAAAAATTTGGAAACAGTGATTTTTAGCTGTATGATCATCAGGTCATGGACTGATCCAAGGCCAGAACAGTGCTAAGATTCATGGGGTTCATGTACTTGGTAGAGCCACTCATGATCTGTTGAACGATTATCCTGTTTGCTTTTTCCGAAGGATGAAATGGATCCCAGAATGCATAGAGGTCACGGTTCGGGCACAAATTGGATAACACTGTGCATAGACCTAGCCCATTGTATGGTCCTTGGCCGCAGCATGCTATCTTTGATGTTGCAAATCCTGGATTCATATGATATGCACGGTATTGTTAGCTTTTTATCAAGAAGCGAGAAAGAGTAGTAATTGATTTCATGTTTCCCTGTATGTGCATACCATAAGCTTGAGGGTTACTAACGAAATCCATGTGCATTTGCTGAGTATTTGCACCAATAAAGATTGTTTCACCTATTTCCCTGTTCAACTCTTGCAGCATTTGAACGAGCTGTGGGTTGTACAAGCCTGCGGCTCTTTGCAGTTCTGCAGAGCATCCCCCGTCTGTGCTCCGCATGGCCAGCTCTGCTGGAACGCAACCCAGTGGTCCAGTGCCTGTCACTAGAACCCTGCGTGCTCCCAGTTGGTACAGCCTCTGCAGTCAACAGTAACGGCGTATTAAGAAACCATGTATACTAATCCCTGCATTGCTTTAAGATGTTTAAGAGTTGTACGAACCTTCAACTGTTTTTTGTATTCTGAGATTATATACTTAACATAATCTGGCAAAGAGTATTGGCGCGACCTTGCAGAGAAGGGAACCAAGTAGTAGTTATTCACAAAATCGTTTCCTCCAACTGTAATGAGAACAAGTGCTCTGTTTACAAGCTGTTCTGTTCTTTGAGCTCCAATGAGAGCACTCACTCGATGCTGGTATTCTTCAAAGTAGTGCAGTTGCCTAAACATTCTTATGATGTTTACCTGCAAATGTAGCATGCAGGTTTCATCACAAGCCTCAATTATTACCCAGTTGAAGGGTGAAAACTTAAGTAGTAAATTGACTTACAAATTGAATTCCAGTGTCATTGAGAATTCCTATTCCTGCTGAAGCAAAATTGGCACCATTAAGAAGCTTTTCTCCAGTGAGCTCTGGGCTTAAGTATGGCAATGGGGATTCTGGTTGCCCGATTTGCTCACCTGACATTGCATGTGAAGAGAGCAAAATAGCACATTAATGCATTACATGGAGATGTAACTTGTAAATCAAAAAGCATGAGATCTCGACAAGTGTCAGAAACTGAACAATTTGTGCAACATTTAGATGCGAATCATATAACATTATATCAGAAATATACTGATAATGTCTGGAATGTTGAGGCCATTGGAGAAACGGCCAGTGGGACGGCGAGTAGGATAATCAATCCCATAGGGAGGTGCATCCGCACGGGCAGTTGTTGCTAGATAATTGTTGTTGCCGGCATCAACAAGTGAATCACCAAACACAAAGAAAGCTCTAGCCTCGGATTGGGGAGCAATAATCAGTGCCAATACCAGGCCTAAAACAATCCAAGAATTGAAATTTGATGAAGCAGTGGCCATCGGGAAGACTTTGGGAATCTCACAAAAGCTGCTCTATGTTGAAGTAGAAATTTCTGGGATGTGGGTGCAAGAATGATAATGTGGTTATATAGCTTCTGCGTTCTGCCGATATATTGGAGAAAAAGGCCCCTGAAATACAAAATCAAGCCAGTAAAGGTGGTTGTGCAAGCCAAGCACCAGTTTAAAGTTAAATCAATACCTTCAAATACGGGTGTGGCATTGCATTGGTTTCAATGCAAATTTCTACTTCTTGAAACTCTAATTAAGGATGTAATCAATTCTAAGTTTTGAAATGAGCTGTAAGCGTCTGACAACATAATTTGTTTCAACAGTACCTATTCTTCTAAATATGTAAATGGAGATATTATGCACATTAGCTTTAACTCTTGCTGCTATAAACAAACTTACGCCGTACATTTATGCTGCGTTTACTTGTCAGTAATTGGAATGAGCTAAAATTAGAATGGATTAAAATGAGAATGAGAAATGAAAATAAAAATAAGTTATTTATTTAAACAACAAGAATTAGAATCGAAATGAGTTGAAATCCCACTTATATGTTTACTTTATCTTGGAATCAGAATAGGAGTAAACTGAATTGTTTCAAGGTACTAAAATCCTCTTAGTTAATTATAAAAATAATAATAGAAATAAAAATTATTATTATTATTATTATTATTATTTTGATTATTATTATTATTATAAAAATGATATTAATTAAAACAATAAAATTAATAAAATTTAATAATAATAATAATAATAAATAAAATAATAAAATTAACAATAATAAATGTTAATAATGATAATATTAATAATAATTATTATTAATTAAAATAATAAATTTAATAATATTATTATTAATATTACTAATATTGACATTAATAATAGTAATAATAACAATTAAAATAATAAAATTAATTTTAATAACAATAATGACATTAATGATGATAATAATAATTAAAATAATAAAATTAAATAATTTTTTAATAATAATAATAATTTAAATATGTGTTATTATTTTTTATTATTAAATTATATTAACTTTAGTATTTTAATTATTATTAATTATTGCTATTATTATTTTTATTAATATAGCATTATTAACATTTATTATTATTATCATCATCACCATCATCATCAAATAAACCTATTTGTAAATAACACAAAATTTTTAGTTATTTCCCTAATTCTGTAGGGATTAAAATGCAAAAATAATAAAATTTCATTGAAGACATTTTAGAAATATTGAAATATTAATGAATGTAGAACCAGAACTTGAAAAAATAGGAATCTCATTCTCAAGTCTCCTAAAAAAATTACAATTCCATGAATTAATCACAAATTTGTGTGAAACTCACAAAACTCATTCCCAACCTCAATTTAAAAGATAAATAAGTTATTCATTTCAATTTCCTCATTACGATTCTCATTCTAAATAGGTAAACACAATATTATTGAGTTGCATTTTTTTTTCCTTCTCCCTATCAGTTCTCTGTATTTAAAATATTTTTTAGATAGTCATGTTGCTATATCCAGTATTTTTATTTCTAATACTATTGAACACAGGCTAATTGATCCATTTGTTAAAGGCAAATGATCAGGTAACGTTTAAGCTATTAGCATAATGCATAAAACTCCACCACCAAATATACCAAATATTGCGCAGTTGAGTCGCATGTGGCCACTGAGTAAGGCAGTGTAGAATTCGCATTTGCCCACTCGTTCATTCATGCTTTTCACCCTAATCAATGAAGGACGCACAAAGAGTTCAACATTGAAACACCCATACACCACCGCAGATGCAGTTCTTTAAGTTCCACATGTATAAAATTGAACAGTCAAATATCAAGACCAAAAATCAAAATAATTACTTAAACCATAATCCGTTGATACTATTAATGTTTTTTTTTTTCTCTTCTAGTCTCATTTAGTAAAATAAATGGCTCATATTAAATTTTAAATTTTGATATTAACAATTAAACCAGTTTTTTTAACTCTATTTACAATTATGTCCTTTTTTAAATTAGATTTGAAAGATTAAAAAGGAAAAACAATAAGAAAAATCTTAATCCGTTGAGCGTCATCATCCAATAGAATGCAAACGTTAAGCAAAGCACATGTTTTATATTATTAAAGCAATTTAATTTTTCTCACCGACTGGTAAGAGTGAGGTCATACACAAAAAGAGGGTCTCAAGGTACAGCCATTCATAAGACAGCCGTTCAAAACTCGATGTACAATGATAATCTTGCAAGTGGCTATTAACTATTAAATCATAGAGCTTCGTAAATGGTCCATCGTACCAAAAAAAATGGCAGTTAGTCCTCTACTTTTTCGGCCTCAATAATACACAATGAGAGCAATGTAGTATACTGCTACTAATACCAATTTAATCCTATGAAAGCTGCCCTGATGGTGTCTTAGGCTACGTTTGGGGCAGCTACACTTTTAAGTTTTAGACAGAACCTGACTAACCTGTCAACTGTATTGCTCACCAGAAAATACTAATAGCCCTCAGACTCTAATTATCAGGCATCACACAAAGATGCTAACCCACAGAGGACCCAGGTATTCCTAATGTCTTTACTCAACATAAAAGATAAGGTGATGTTACATCCACCTCAATTGCACAGTACCAACAAGCAGCTCTAGTAACAATAAATGTCAACTTGATACCAGTATTTCTTATTAATCACTTGGCAGATACAAATGAATCTTGTAATAACATCATTTCATAGGTTCAAAAGCCAATTGAAGAAATCCTGGGATTTCACAAATTCTTGATTACGAAAAGAAGTGTCTTAATACCTGAACCACGCTTATCATCAGTGACTGCAGAACTAAGATACCTCCTATGAATAATCTGAGTAATAAAATTTTCTATTGGCTTGGACTCAGCAAGAGGCTTGAAGGGCAGACAAGCAAGGCATTAAAGGGATTGCTGTATCTTGACATGAGTCATATTCAAGCATTCCTCAAATGGATTATAATTATTGTGTTAAGAGGGGAATGGTTTGGAACTCAGGAGTGGATGAGCGCTAGTTGTGAAGCAAGAGGGCAATAGGCAAGGGATTAGAGCTTTGGTAACGATGACTGGATGAAACAGCATTTGGTGTTAAAGATGATAGCGGACCACTGTTTGAGTATGCATTTCAATTTGATAATTGTTTTACAGGTAATAGAGGCGAGTCCTTAAATTAATGTTACAGTTGAAAGCAAATTAACATAGTCTGAACAATTATTAGAAGCATACACGTTTAAGTGGATGAAAGCATTTCAGCTTCTTTCTAGAATGCACAATATGAATATGTATCCTAAACTTCAATATACTCTAGTAACAAAAAAAGTGCAGAAGAAGCCATGGCCAACATACTTCTATTAATTCTCAAATCTATAGAAGGCCCAAAAGGCTACATTTCAATGAATTACCAGATTTTCTTCAGGATGCTGCACTATCCCATCCAAACTCAAATCGAGAAACCAACATGAGCACAAGGAAATGATTGATCTCCCAGGAACAACTCCAATATGTATAGAACACTTGAGTCTACAAATTCATCAGTATTTCTTTAGAGAGTTTTATCTCTTTCACAAAATGGAGGATCAGAACATCACAAGGTTTGTTGCTGTTCCTACAACAAAAGGTTCCATTAACAACCGTGTCAAGAAGTAAAATAGGACGCCCAATGTAATAGAAATTGGGAGGGCGGGTAGAGCTCGATGGCTCACAGACAACAAAATAAGAGTGCACCCAAGTCCAGATATAACCGCAAGGTAACAAGCATATACTGTCATCAAATCATACATAGCTGCCCTACCCACGAGAACACTATAGAAAATGAAGTCTCCCAGACCAAGTCTAATACCCCTATCAATTATCAAACTGTTGTCCAAACTATCACTAGCCTGCTGTCTATTATTCCCCAATAAGCTCATATCAACAAGAGGTGACATCTCGTCCTCCACAACAATCTCATTCTCCCTATTAACAACTGCTGAATAATTAGATGATGAACCACTAGACGAAAATCCATCCCTCGAATGACCAACCAATGGCAACCTCTCAACTTCATCACAGCCTTTTTCATGCATCTCATTTCCAAAATTACCAACATTTACTGCAGCATACTCAGGAATCCCATGATTTTCTCTTCCATCCACATTATTTCTAGACACAACCTGCAACTCCACTGACCCAGAATCAGAAACTCCGCCAAGCAAAAACCTCAAGCCTGATCTTCGATTTCTCTCATTTTCTGAAACCGTTGGCCGGGCTTCATACACCAAAGCAGGAAGTTCCTCATCCCGACTCGAGGCCAACTCCACCAGCAACTTAAGCGGCCCACCAGGTGCCAAGACTGCAACCAAATCATATACAGCCAATGCCAGTAGCAGGGCCCACGTAGTCCACTCGGGCAGCTTTGTAAACCAAGCTGCCACAATGATCCCCATGCACACCATATACCCTTGCCTCAACAGAATCGGCACCCCACCCGAAAACAGAGACAACACACCCACAATAGTGAAGTTAAAAAGCAGTACAAAGTACGTTAATGCATCGACAGGTATAGAGAATTGCTGAATGATCGACAAAAAGATCAAACCTCCCATTGTACCTAACCAAGAACACAATAATACCTCCACATGAGCAAAATCCAATATACATCCACACACACACACACACATATAACACAAAGCAGTAACTAAAATCAAATAAAATCAATGGGGCATAAGTGTAACAAAGAATAAGCAAATGGGCAATCAAGAAAATGGTGAATAAGGGCGAAGGGGTAAACACCTAAGACGAAAAAGGCGGAGAAGCGCACGTAATTCTTCAAGAAGTTGGTGAAGTTATAGTAATAAAGGAGGACGAGGAGGAAAGTGACGATGGCGATGAGGATGACGAAGACGAGGGCGTTGAGGAGGGCGCCCTCGAGCTTCTGTGTCGCGGAGTCGTCGGGGCGTTCGAGGTAGACGAGATTGGCGGCGGTGCGGATTGGATCGGAGGCACCGGACAAGGACTGCTCCGACGGGGAAAGAGAGTAGACTAAGAGAACTACGAGGACCATGCAGAGGGAGACTGGCGACATCACGCCGATGATCTCGCTTCCGATGCTATCTAAAATGCTTGACTCCATTGCTGCTACCTAACGACTTTCGTCACTGCATTTTTCTTTTTTCTTTTTTTTTTTTGGCCCTTTTCTTTCCTTCTGGGACGAAAAGATATATCATCAATTAAAGGGGAGAGGTGGTGCGCTTGGTGAATAACCTTACGATGCTTTCGAAATTGAAATGGTTTGGCACTGCGCTTTACTCTCTCTCCCTCCACCCCCCCTGTCTTTTATTTAATATTTTTATTTATTTATCAAAATTTAGTTTGTAAGTTGTTTAATATAAATTTTTTTAAAATATTAAAATTTAGTTTGTAATTTTATGTCGAATGGAGAAATTCCATAACTAAGGGCAAGTTTGGGAAATAAGACTGGACATAATAACATTGTCTCTAACACAGAATAATATATTAAAAAATATAAATTTTATCAAATTAAAATAATTCACAATCTAAATATAATACAATTTATCATACAATTATATCTTCTGTTATGCGAAGATAACAACTAAGCGAGTAATTATAAAGTATTTGATGCATCATTTTCATCATTAAGCCACTATCAATTATCTAATATGAACTAAATATTGAATTTGCTAATTTGAACAGCCAAATATACCTTTAGATTGGCTACAATTTTTTTCATCTTGAAAATGAACCTAATCGTGCCTTTCTGTTACCAGCCAAACATGGCCTTGTACAAATACTAATTTATAAGAATAAATTTGAATTTTGACCACAAAGTTTTTAAAATTTACTATATTAAATTATGCAAATAATCATAATTATATTATATAATAAGCAAATTAATACCGGCTTATATATATATATATATATATATATGTAGGATATCAAAGTGGCAAACTTTGTCGTAAAATCACACTATTAAAATACCAACGGCAATGTCTGCTAATGCTCTACCCGACGAGCTCGTGCGGAAAATTCTGGAATCCGGAATTCAAAACCGCAGCTTCACTTATAAGGATTTGTGCTGCCTCTCGATCGCCTGTAGGCGCCTCCACCGATTGTCCGCTGAAGACTCTCTCTGGTCCCCCTTACTCTCCTCCGATTTCCCTGGCAATTCCTCCAATTCATCATCATCGGCGTCATCGATAAAAGCCGCCTATCGAACTAGGTTTGAGAAGGACAAGGAGAGGAAACTAGCGGCGCATAGAAGGGCTGTGTTGAGGAAAGAGAGTCAAGTGGCCGAGAATTTGAGGAAGGTTCGAGAAATTGAAAGTAAGTTGCGAGACGAGGCCGATAAATTGAAGTTTACAGCTGCGGAGCTATCAAATTTACGCAGAGTCAGGTAATCGGTATTCCTCGGTTCAATGAACAGTCATGAAAGTTCCTTTCTACGCAATAGCAGCTTTAAATTAATGTACAATATAGCGAAGCACACCTTGTACTAAAAATGCTGCTGATTATGATAATTACTTGGCGTTCGAGGTATGTAATTACTGGGATTAGAAATGTAGAAATTGAAATGTTTCCAATTGATTTGGTGCGTATTAACTCATGTTGATAAAGATAGTTGAATTGGTACTTTCAGGCAAGCTTCGGTAGCGTTGAACGTGTGGCAGCCTGAAGTTGTTAGGGGTAGGCAGAAACAAATAGTTGAGCAAAGTGCTGTTCCTGCTGAATCTAGATTGCATGCACTCCAGATGGAACTTAGGCTTTGCCAGCAACAAATTGCAGGTTTTGAAAAGGCCTATGTAAGTGTCCACCTTGGTTGATATCCATAATTATCCAATTGAATTGCACGTCATTGCATACACTAAATGCAATCACGAACCTGCAAAAGTGGTTTAGTTAGGAATTTAGTTCGTTTCTAGCTTAGTTTTGCTCGAGGACTAATAAAATCTAGTTTTGAGGGTATTGATGGTGTAATTTATTTTAATCTTTTCCCTCGAATCCTATATTTTTGCATACTTTGTTTATATTTTCAGTTAATTAAATTATTTAGCAATTGAAGCTTAGGGAGTACTCATGCACAAATGGATGAATTTAGGAAAATAAACAAAAATTAATTTGTTTGGGGCTTGGGGCGACATGTGAAAGAAAAAAGCTTCAATTGGTTTACCATAAATTAATTAACTAAAAATATATAAAAAAGTAACCAACAATGTAAGATTAGACGCCAAATAAATAATTAAAATTCCCCTATCAGTGGACATGCAATGTGGTTTATTTGGATTTATGTTGAAGAAAAATGTACAATTTATTTGTAACTCTTTGATATTTTTCATGGCAGAGGGAGCAGAGGCAAAGACTTGACCAGGCAAAGGAAGAGTTGAATTCCATGAAATATCATCCTTTACGAGAGTATAACTTGACTATTAGCGAGGACAATGAACGCAACAAAAAGAGCAAGAAATCGAAAACATGCATTAATTGTAAGTCAATAGTTCCTTCTATAAAAAATAAAATTTCTGCTACATGTTTTCAAAATCTTGACCAGTAATATGAATGAAATGAATTTATGCTTTATATGAGTTTGAATCTACCATTTCTAGTACCGGTGGGGATGGCATAATTATTTCTTATATGGATGCAGTTACTGGAGATGGCTTTTCTGATGTGAGTGAGAACTCGAAGAAAGCAAAGAATTGCAGTTTCAATGACTGAATGATGCAAGCATCGGTTATTGGAACTTGAGGAAAATAAAAAAGAACAAATTCTCAAGGATTCTCGCAAAATTTTTTTTTGGGAGGAAGTTGGTGAACCAAATAACATAATGGAACATTTAAAAGTCTGTAAGGTTTCACCTTACCTTCAAACCTCAACTGGAAAACAAAAGGTGAATTCATAGTCCAACCTGAATTGTCTGGATTCATGTTCGAAAGAGGTGAAGCTCTCACCTTTATTCCAGAATGTATACAACAGAGAGAAGAAATTGTGGAGATTAAAATGTGCGTGAAGAGTAAAGCTGGTCTTTCTGTCTTGGAGAAGCTAGACGAGGCTTACAAAAGAAGAAGTCTTTATAACAACACACGGAAGCTCAGTTGGCTAAAGTTGATCTTCTCGTGGAGAGTCATGCCCTTCCTTTGAGATTTGCATAAATCTTTTTGTAGCTCCTTTATGGAAACTTCAGCAGCAGTCTTCACATCTGGACTCAGTATAAAGAGGTCAGATATGACTCTTACAGCCTGGAAACCAGTAGTTCACTTTAGAGCTGTTCAAATAACCACAACCATCTTAACACATGGAACCATCAGAGGGTTCTAGTTATTTGTATGGTTCTTAGCCGAATACTTGTTTTCAGGCTGAAGAATTGATGTGAAGATTGCTGCTGAGGTTGCCATAGAGGACATAGAAAAAAATTATGCAAATCTTAAAAGGGGGGGCAATAATGATAAAAAGCTTCTGTACATAGCATTTGGAGGAGAGCTGGACTCATGCAACTCAACTTTCAGGAATAGGGATTAGGGAATTATGCAGCTGATGCACATGCAGTATTATTATTTTGTAATTATGCAGCTGATGCATATGCTGTATTATTATTTTGTGCAGAAAAGTGATATTTAGTGAGGCTTATCACATGCTAATTATCAATAGAAGTACCATTGCTGTAGTAGAAGTTCCCTGTGATAGTGGTTTCCTTTTGTTGAATTTGATGACCTGGATGTATATGGTGATTACAAACAATGTCTTTCGGGTCAGCATATTTACTTGCATTAGTTATGAGAGGGTCAGATCATTAGTTTAAGCTGAATGATTGATGTAGAACCAGCAGCAGGCTATATTTGTTTAGATAATTTATCTCTGTCATAGGGCTGTAGCTAGATTTGTTTAGATAATTTTTATCTGCCATATGGCTGTAGCTCAAGTGATGAAGTATTCAAAATACTTGATTTTGGCAATTTTTACTTTGGTTTATCTATAGCTTGTGCAGAACTAATATATCTTTTGTTCTCCCTTTCAGCATGTTTCTGCTAATTTCTAAATCGTTTGCTACAATTCCTAAGAACGATGAATTACTAGATGCCGTCATGCCGACTTCTACTGCAGAAGCATTAAGAGTCAAACCAGAAACACCGTAAACCACTTATTAGAGCAACAGTTCAAGGGAAATCCAAAGTATAGTCAAATGCCTATAATCAACTCTCTAAGTTGGTGGCATAACAAGGCAACAGCTACATAACTTCTCAAGTTTCAAGTTGATCTTCCTATGAGGAGGTAACAAACTCATTGAAAGATTGAAATAGAACACATAAGTTGAAAAATGTAGCGAAAAACTTGGAAAACATAAGGGAATATTTAGAGACTGTATACTTACAGCTTCCTTTGCTTGCATCAATTCTACACATCAAAACATTACCATATCCACAAACAAAAGAGCTGGCCAAAACCAGGAGAGATACCTACATCCAGCATGAACTCCAATTTCACCAGTAGAAGTGAGATCCATTGCTTGCACGCACTGATATCATTGTTTTGCCATTGAATCAAGGGTTAAAAGCACAGATGCATATATATAACAGAATATCCAGTAATAAGTTGCATCCATAAAAAGATGAATAACATTAATCAGACTTGATAACACCAACTTCCTCATTTGTATTCTATTTTACAAATTTGAGAACCACGTAGTTTATGTGACATGAGATCACAAGTTCAGAAGACTAGTAGAAAAAGACACAGAATAGGAACTCAGAGGAGCATAGGGGACTGCAAACATGCTCTAGAGTAAACTGGTTTACAATTTCCATCTGAAACACAATATTATATATATATATATATATAAAATAAAGTCTACTCCACAATTAATCATCACACAGATGAAAACAAAAATCCAGTGATAGGATAGCAAAACTCCACTTCTCTTAATTTTCAAGTATTTTGAATACTTCATCACTTGAGCTACAGCCCTATGGCAGATAAAAATTATCTAAACAAATCTAGCTACAGCCCTATGACAGAGATAAATTATCTAAACAAATATAGCCTGCTGCTGGTTCTACATCAATCATTCAGCTTAAACTAATGATCTGACCCTCTCATAACTAATGCAAGTAAATATGCGTGTTCATAATTATCCATCTCCTCCTCCAGTCCCCAATTTAAAATGCAAAGCGTGTTTCGTATGGAGCAGCTTTCATATTATCTTGTTAATGCATCATGAAGTCATGAGGTGGTTGCTACACCAATGCAATCTTCATTTTCACTCGACTTGCTTTGGCTATAATTGCTGGATTTTCAATCATATAAAATCTCAAATAAACAAATATTGTGCATGATAATAATGCTAGACCATTTTTTTTTTTTTAAATAAGCCTAAGGTACATCGTTTATTTAAAAGAGATAAAACCAAATGAAATTCTATAAATAATCCATACAATAACAAATTAAATTGGGATTAAGAAAATTTGTACTTAGACATTCTCTAAGAATCATCACGTAAAGATTTCTTAATTTTTGATGGAGAAAAATCTCACTATATGAAATCGGAGAAACTCAAACTGATTTTGTTTTTTTTTTTTTTTCTCGTAGATATAAAAATAATGTTAGACTTATTATGTTAGAATAAACAATAATTAAAAAAAATCATTAAGTTGATATTCAAAAATTTTGTGGTTGTCATCAATAGTACTATCACGTGTTAAGTAATAGTGAATTTTTGTATTATTAATAACCTGATGTTTATATACTATTAAATTATAAGTAACACGTTAAATGTCACATTAATTCCTACTTTAAAATAATAAATTTGGGCAGGTAAATTTGGTTGCTCACATGTGATATTGTGATACCAATTAAAAATTATTAAAATGGTTAAAGAAAATGACATAATGGATTTGGAGACAGGCGCATAATTTAGACCGCAATTTTTGTTGATGGGGTTGGTGACCTGTAAACAACTCTCCACCCCAAACTTTTGGAAATCTTTGAGTACAGTATGATCCCTTGGGTTGTATAAGCCAATATCATTTTACTAAATGCTTTCTGTTCTGATATGTGTGCGTCTTCACTACAACACAAATTAGTCCTTTTGGTTCAGTAAGTTTTATTAGTTTGCCTAACTGCGTATTGAAGTAGATTGACTATAAATTTGTCTTTAAGTTTCAGTTATGTGTGTTGCTAATGTATAATGACAGATCTTGAGGTATTTGGGTTACGCAGTTGTGCACTTGTATCATAATAGAATTGATCTTGGAGATTTAGACAAATATTTGAGCTGTGTTAATTGAGTTGATCTTAGATATTGTATTACACATTAGTACACTGCTGCGTGTGTATTAAAAAAAAAAAATGGATGTCGGTTGTGCCCCAAAAGAGCTCCCACCATGTCATCGTGGTAGTCTCTGTCTTTTCTTTGTATTTTTGGTTAGCATACTCTTAGCCCTTGCAAAACACATTAAATGATTCTCCTCTAATATTAATGTGATGAGGGACAATCTCTCTTTACTGTTACTGTAGAAGATTGAACTGACTGTGTTATCTCTTTAAAAATTATTGAGTAAATAAAAATAATTTGATGATAAAAATTTACACATAATAGAAAGAAAATTAACTTAAGATTATTATTGGAGTATACAGTTAGTAATTCCAAATTCCAACTGTTAATAGCATTATGTATAAATTTTTTGAATTTGAGTTGTACTCCAATGTCAAATTGTTTTTGTCCCACCTCACAAAATACAAGTCAGTGTAAACATGTGTATGCAGGATAATTATGCCATTTTGTCTTATAACACGTACGACAAAGTTAAGACAACTGAATTTACACCACCACCCCTAACTCCCTAAGCAGCCTCATGTCCGAGGGGTTCATGAGAAAGAGAAATAAAGACTAAAGACTCAAGACTTTGAAGTTCCCCAACTTTGGTGAAGAGCTACTGTGGCATACATGTGAGTCAGAAAAGAAAGCTGGAGAAGATATTCAACTTGGGTTTCGAGATTGACCATACATTTAAAACAAAATTTAATTACTATAATCAATAAAGACTGGCCAGGTCATGACTTCAGCCATATAGCTATCAAAATCACCAATTGGGTTCCAATAAAATAAATAATAAAATAAGGTTGCTTCCTTCTCATATCATAAAGTCGCCAATGTATATAAATGCTCTCGCATAGCGTTGTGGGTACTATTTGAAAGCCTGGACAAGCAAAATTAACAAAGAGAAGAAAAGACAGTGAAGCCAAATTATCATCATTATTATTTGTAGTAGCAGCCATGGGAAGACCTCCTTGCTGTGATAAAGTTGGAATCAAGAAAGGTCCATGGACCCCTGAAGAAGACATCATTTTAGTTTCTTATATCCAAGAACATGGTCCAGGAAACTGGAGATCAGTGCCCACTAACACAGGTAATTATTTGTATAGTTAAAACTTCTCAAGCTCATGTTAAATACATCTTATTAATTTTGTCTTGAATTTTGATCAATCAATCAATCTGCTTTCTGTCTTGCAAATTAAAAGGGTTGTTAAGGTGTAGCAAAAGTTGCAGGCTTAGATGGACTAATTACCTCAGACCTGGTATCAAGAGAGGCAATTTCACTCCTCATGAAGAAGGAATGATCATTCATTTGCAAGCTTTATTGGGTAACAAGTAATCTTCAAACATATATCCCGCTTTTTTTTTTTTTTTAATCTTTTTAATATTGGTAAATTACATATACTAATTCTGTTTTTGATGAGTAGATGGGCAGCAATAGCTTCATATCTCCCGCAAAGAACAGATAACGACATAAAGAACTATTGGAATACACATCTGAAGAAGAAGCTCAAGAAGTTTCAATCAGCAGCTTTGGAGCCCCATATGCCTCAAGACTCATCAACTACCAGTAATAATACTCATCAGTTTGCTCCGGAGACAAGCAACAGCTTCAGTAATGAAAGAAGGAGCTTAGATTTTACCAACCAATCCACCTCAAATAATAATCTCAGGCTTCACCAACAAGGCAGCTCCTATGCTTCGAGCACAGAGAACATTTCCCGTCTTCTCGAAGGCTGGATGAGATCATCACCAAAGACTAGTAGTAATAGTTCCGGCGCACTTCTGATTAAAGGAAATGGAAATATTATTAACAATGGAAGCATTGAGAATTCGGTTGCTATTTACAGGCCAAAAGAGGAGCAAGAGGGTGGTGGTAATGGTTGTAGTGGTGGTGGGGGTGATTTGATATCAAATGAAGAATTTATATCAATTTTGTCATTTGAGCAGAATTTGAACAATGTGACGTGGGATAAGGCCAGTACTGGTGACTCAAGTGCAAAAGGCAGTAGTACTCAAGACTCTGCAAATAATGAAGATCAGAGTACTAAAGTTAATAATAAGAATAATAATAACGATGATGATATCACAGCAAATGCTGAGAAGAAGCAAAGATCTGATCAGAACATTCATAATCCTCCATTATCATTTCTTGAGAAGTGGCTCTTGGATGAATCAACTGGTCAAGTTGAGGAGATTAATCAGATTATGGAATTGTCTGATTCAATGTTCTGATATAATTGTCTTCTTCTTGTTTTTTATTTTTTCGGTGGGTTATTTTTCTTTCTTTTAGTTTGAGTTTTTTTAAATCAATGGATAAAAAAATAAAATAGCGCAAGGGAAAAAAAAAATTGAAGTGTTTGATTTCTCTATGGGTTTATTCTTGAAGTTGAGATGCGAGAAAAGTTGGGATCTCTTTGTAAAATGTAATTAACTTTAGTGTACGAGACGTAAGCTAATCATAATTACTTACTCTTTTAATGTGCTTTTGCATGAATTTAAATTAAGTTGCAAAAGAACTTGCAAAATCTACTCATTGTTCTTGTAATTAGTTCATTTAACTTTGTGGCTGCGGCTAAATTTAGGACAAGGATCTGTTAGTAATTTGGAGTCTAGCCCACTTCAGAAATGAAAAATAAAAATGATCATATATTTATTTGATACCGACAATATTATACATGATGCTTAAAAGTTCAAAAGAGCTTAAATTAAAGGATGATTTTCATCTTACTTTAACGCAAGTGTTAGGATGAAATTATATTGACTAACGTTTTGTTTGAATTTTAAAACACCTAACCCTTTCGTGTTACCACCTAGAAACTCCTAAATTAATGTTAATAAATAATAGAATGATGGCGCTTTAATTGAGATTACGACTACTTTTGTAGTGGGTATGATTTGTGCAAAACAGGATTAAATTAAATTAGTGA
Source organism: Murraya koenigii (assembly GCA_025617385.1). Taxonomy (NCBI): domain Eukaryota; kingdom Viridiplantae; phylum Streptophyta; class Magnoliopsida; order Sapindales; family Rutaceae; genus Murraya; species Murraya koenigii. Next base: position 22,628,529 of record CM046814.1, on the reverse strand, counting down.
TAATTGGAAACGTGAACACTCAACCTTTTTCTTGTATGGGCGTGTAATGTACAAATGCAAAGTTAATTAGTCGAAGCAATTAAGAGAATAAGACCGCATAGCATATATTTGAGAGGAAAAATAGCCATGTATCTATATATATAAAAATATGCATAAAGTAAATTGCATAATGTCACGAAAGTCTTGCATCTAAATGAGGCAAAAATGGTTGCATCAACTCTTTCTTTTTGGAAATTATTGTCAGAGAAACATGTGATCCTCTTGACCTTTCGGTGTTTGACAACAATCCATGCAAAATCTTTCACAAGTTACTGGAAAATTACAAGAAATTAAAAATTTCACTGCATTAACAAATTAAGTTCTAAAAATAGGAGAATGGGATTTTCATTTTTCATCTCTAGTAGAAATTGTATTCATCACTCAAATCGATCTCTTTTAAATATTTTTAATAATAATTCATTTCATTCTTGGTGTTAAAATAAATTTGTTGAAAGGTAAATATGACAAACAAATATACATATTATCAATTATCCCACATGCACAAAATTTTTAAAAAATTTAAAGGAAACCCGAGTAGTAAAAACGAAATTTTATGAAGAACGAAAGTGTTATTTTTCTCTTCTGTAAAGGAGAAAGAAGAAGAAACTTTGAAATTTCTATTGAAGATGGGCATGTGACACAGTAAGCTTGCAGCGAATCATGCACAAAAAGCTACCAAAAAGAGAAAATATCGGTAGGCAGAAAAAGAAAAATTAAATGAAATGATGCTGAACTCATTTATTTGCGGTGAATTTAAGCATGTTATAGCCTCAGTTTTATTTGCCTTTTCTCTCCGGTGAAAGCGTTTACTATAATAATATCATACAATTTAGGTAACTCATTGTACGTTCCTCTGTTGCACTTCATAACTAGCTAGACTCAGTGTCCATCATATATAAAATTTATTTATTTATTCTGGTAATACCAATCACTACTCATTATATAAATTAGACTATGTTATAATTTTTATACAGTAAATGGGTTTACCAATGTATTAAAATTACAAAAGGACAATGCACGTACACGTTTTATTAGATATGGTGTAACAATTTCTCTGTGTAGCAATTAGCATCAATGGAGATTGGTAGATGGAGTAATAATACAATATCTTAATTTTTTTTTAAAAAAAATTCCCCTTTGTCATTTTTAGCTTTGATTTTCTTTTTTTTTTTATTTTACACTAAAAACGTAATTATTGAATGAAAAATACTAGATTTATCTTCTAAGCCATAGATATATTTTTCTTTTATATCATGACTTTTTGAAAAGTTTAATAATGTTAAAAATGTTACCTTATTGATAAACAATAATTAAATGAGTATATATATATTTGAGATAAGTCTTGCATGATGTACTTTTTAGAGAAGTTCTGGATTACATGTCCATTATTGACTATTAAGAAATTCACAAAGAGTAATGCTACACATTATAAATTTTTTATCTTAAATAATTATCTTAAATGATATGGTATTCATCAATTAATTGATAATATAATATAATTAATTTACTTTAATTTTATCAACTAATTGATGAATGTCACAGAATAAAAAATTTAAGATGTGTAGCATTTTTCATTCACAAAAATCCTAGTAGCTATAAAGTAGTTTAATGTAAAAGAACTTTCTATGAAAGCACTTACATACATATAATATATCCATTGCGATTATTAATATTATTATCTTTTTTTTGTTTTACTAACACAGAGGTTTATTCCAATATTTAATATTCATGCATGATAGAAAAACTAGGAAAAAGAGAAAATATTGGTATAGCAAAAATAAAAATAAAAATAAAACCCACTCTTGTAAATCTTTTGAAAAGATTTTTGCTTTCTCGAAGAACATTTATATTTTATTTAAAAGAAATTCAAATCAGGAGAGAATTTAGATTCGATTATTATTTATCATTTGTAGGTGATTGTCATATTCAATAATATTTGTTCAAAGAGAAGATACCGATAAAAAATTTAACAAGTCAACAAGGCATATATACGTGCATGGTGTTGCTAAACATAATCTGTATGAGAGGTCCACAAGATATCTATCACCGTCGATACGTTTTGACATAGCATTTAACTTGTTAGGTTAATTTTACTTCAATCTCTTTGATGTGTTTTGATGACCCATTAACGCGTTAGGTTTCTCTCTTTTATCATACAACATACAAAAATATTTTAATTAACACATTCACACTGAAGGGAAACCCTAACTATCAATATCAGATTATCAGGTAACTCATTTAATTAAATAACCAAACGAAAAAAAAGAAGAATAATCTACCTAGCTATCTCTTCAAATTTCATGAATATATTATATATCACTTCTGTATATGTGTTTTACAATAAACCAAAACCCTACCTTAAATGAAACTCATCATCACATCACTTTCTGACATTGCTATCGATTCTACCTAACGTTGCATGGCTGGCAATGGCATGTGAAATAAGAGCCACCTCCTTTGGTTATGATCGTCATGAATTGCCTCTTTTACTTTGCAAGAAAATTAATTATAAATAAAAATGCTAAGGGACCACAACTGGCAAATTCCGAAGCCTTGATTAACTCATAATAATAATAATATTGGGAACCTGATTTCACAAAGCGCTCATTTACTTGAGTAACAAACAATTCCTCGTTTCATTCTTAAGGTCAAGGGTTTCACTTTTTCATAATAAAATTGACTATTTTCTAAATATTTGAAAATAAACCCAATCAATTGTAAGTTCGTAAAACCAAACTGGGCTGTGTAATTAAAAAAAAAAAAAATCACACTCAATATTTTCATAAAAAAGTTAAAGACACTTTGCAGGCACTTCCTATATCTAATAAGCATCAAATGAGGAAAAGTCTGATAATTAATAAATTTTCAGCCAAGAGTCTCCAATAATCCTAATTCCTAAATTATAATATTGCTATCAATTGGTATGTGATCCCACTGCTTTGAATGCAAACTTAAATTCTGTCTAATCTCAACATCAGTTCATTTAGTGTACTCTCTGCTATATTTTTTGAAAAAGAAAATTCAGCCAAACATTTTTTTTATATATATAATGTTTAAAAAGAAATCAACATCTCTGCTATAATTTTTGAAAATGAAATAAGTTAAGTCCACTGCATTTATAGTGTGAGCTTTATTGCCTTCAAATTAGGCTAAATATTTAATTATGGGCCACCTGGGATGATAATTGATGCAAATTTTGTCATCTAGTTTATCCATAGCAGCATAAGGTCATAAAAAAAAAATAATAATAAATTTGAACCCAATTAACCTTTGATAAACAAATTTTATTACTACTGTCAATTCCAAATATTCAAAATATCCATCCAAGTGCAAGTTCATAATTATCTATAATGAATATATCTATATTCATATCAAGTGTAAAATGTCGGATTATGAATATAGATATTTACGGATGTCTATAAATATTAAATTTATATTTTTAAATTCAAAAATAATATAATCAATTAATAAATTATATTTTTAAACTAATTAATAATATATTACGTTAAGAAATTCTTATTTACTTATACTTATATTTCCTAAAGTCATTAATTTTAAAAGTTAATTAAAATTAATTTGAATAAAAATAAATATCGAGGGAGTTATGGTTCCATTATCAGCTGAACTAGAAAAAAGTGAACAAATTATGACAGATCTGATACACCATTAGACTCAAAATTTCATGATCTACGCGATTCGTTGGCAAAAGGTGAATGATGACTGCAACTCAACGTCATCGACAAACAGCGATTCGATGAGTTGCATCGCCACCTCAGTCATATTCAAACAAGTGTGATAGAGGTGGTGGTGCGTTTCACTAATTCACCATTAGTCAGCAACGGGATGTTTCCGCCACTGTTTGGGTGGCATTTGCGCCGCCATCAATTTTGAGTTCGATGCTATCAAATTCGTCATCATCTGGTGACTTTTTTTTTTTTTTTGTCGCTAGCAATGTCGCCGACAATGGAACAATAACGTCAACTTTTTTTGTTTTTGGTCTTTTGGAGAAAAAAAAAAGTTCGTTTTTTTGTTGGGAATATATACATTTTTTAAATTTCCTGAATTAAAATATTTTTCTATATTTTGTTGGGAAAGTATATTTACGAATAAATATTTTTGTTTAAGATATTTTTATATTTATTCAATTTTTTATCTAAATATACAAAAAATAGATTGGATATTGGATATTCATCTAATATATATTTTGATATTTTAAAAAAATCCATATTGATATTTAAATAAATTTTAGATAAATATTATTCAGACCAATTGAATTGGATATATGAATATTTAACTTGGATGGACCATTTTATCATCCCTATTGTCGATAATGATGCGATATCTGAATAGAAAGAAAAATAATTTTGATAAATGTGTAATCAATGACATTAATTTCTTCTTTAAAGAGAGAAAAACGTAACCTAAACTTTGCTTGACTCACATGCAAAGCTAGAATGTATTTTGTGGTGTGATGAATGATTAATATTAATCTTAATTAGTTCAACCACGTAGCAAAAATTAAACAAACAAATTTCATTCTTATTATGCGATAAAAATTTACCTTTAAATCAAGTTTTTTTTTTCCATCTTAGATATTTGAATATGTACTCTTAATAATCTACCAAAAATCTTGTGCTGTTTTCTTCGAGGAAAAAAATAAATGACAAATTAAAAACACAAAGAAAAGTTTCCAATTCCAGCTCATCGTGGAGGCAGCTGCTAAAGTACATTAATTGTAACTTACAGCTGACCTAAAATTAATTTTCCACAACTCTTACGTTGTTTGAGTAGCAACAATTTAAAAGTAAAAAAAAAAAAAATTATTTTTAAACTGTTTAATATAATATGAGTCTTTTTTTAGGCTGTTGTATAATATAATATGGTACAGTTGATATAACATGGCAAGACCCGTGGTGGAAGACCACTGCCAGTACAAAAATGTCAGTAAGTTACAATAATTGGACTTATCAAGATCTTACCAAAGGCGCATAAAATGTCCACATCAAGGTTCATATGGGTGGCCCATCATGACTATTAAATGCGCCCACCGGGTCCATCACGGAACCACACTGTCCCACTGCCACTACAAGAAGCATAGCAATTTACTTTGTTTTCACTCTGGTGCAATAATTGTACTCTTATAAATATACAATATATATATATGAGAAATTTGAGACTTTTTTTTATACAAAATTTAAACTTTAATTAAAAAAATAAAAATGAAGGGACGGGGTGACCGAAATGACATTATAATCATAGTGTTATTGTGTCCCGGTATTATTTGTTTGCCCTGGTGCCAAGCTGTTGTTGAAATATTAGTGCTCATGGTATGTGGCTTTCATTGCAATTTTAATTACTGTATATAATGAATATTGGGTTTTATGAGGATAAAAGAAGAAAATAGGACAAGTCTTATTGGTATCCTGCAAGCTACAACAAGAACAAACACAGAATAAGTGATAAAAGAAGAACATAGACATCAATTTATCTCATCAATTCACATGTGCAAAAAATAAAAGCACGTGTAACTTTATTCTGTCCATATAGGAAGCACTAAGCAGGAGTACAAAATCATGTGTCAAAACATATGGTTTGAGTGTAACTAATTAGAAGAAGAATATAGTATAACCAAGTTTCAGTTCCCACAAAGGCACATATGATTAGGAATTTTAACATTAATAATATATCAGAAAAGAAGTGAAACATCTTGATCAATGAAATCAAATCTAATTAAGTGGAAAAATAAAGAAGATTAAACACAACCCCATATTTGGGAACAATCTCATCCTCCCAAAACGATTATGCTACTGAAATATCACTTCCGATTTTGTAAGCCTACAAAAAGTTTCATTTTCGTCTACAATCTGTAAGCAAATACTGCGACTTAGAGACCATGGCTCCATGTCAACATTGTCAGATAAATTTACAAATGATACAACACAAAATTGACGTTGTAATCCTCCTAAACCAAGACCTCTAAATCTTAGACCTTGGGGGAAAGAAAAAAAAAAATCAAATAATTGAAGGAAAAAAAGGAAAGCCTGGACTACTTACAAAGTGCAAAATCTAGTGTAAGCTTCTGTTACTGGCTGCAATTAATCTGAGATTGTGGGCCGCAATATCAAAATGACACCTGCGAAAGTAAACAAATGAGTTAATGATCCAGGAAAACTGACTGTATTTATTCAAAAAGAATATTTAAATTATCTACCCACTGAAAGATGATGGTTTCTTCTGTTCTAAGATGAAAACAAGTCAATTCTGTCCAAGGCTTGATTATCCACAGTGAAGTCACACTATCTTTGTTACATATTTTGGACCTCTTCATATATGGAATGGAAAAGAACAGTGGGAATATACCTCTCGCCGAAGCTTGGAAATATAACCTTTAACGTTTATAACCATAAAAAAGCAAGTCAGAAAAGCAGAACCAGGTAGATAATGATATCGAGATAAACGTGTCAAGTTCAGAACTTGTGGTAAGAAAAACAATTGACATTCTTAGGCAAATTTCCAAAATAATTCTAGAAATACATAAAAAGCTTGTCTTATCTTGATTCTTGCAGATTTTGTGTGCATGTGCATGCATGTGAGTGTCAAGAAGAGGAATAGCTCCTTTAGTGGGGCATTTTAGACATCCAATTGCAATCAACAAAGAATACAAAAAACTATAAATGATTTGAAAAATCCACCTTCTGTTCTTCATGGACCTTTAAAAAAGGATGATATGTTTGCCTTCACAAGAAAAAAACGAAGCAAAGGCATATAATCAATATAAGTCACTATCAAGGCTTCTTTTAGACACAAAAATTGTTTGCTGAGTATGGCTGAAGGCGCATGTAGCACAGATACAGAATTGGAGGCTTTTTTATGATGCTTCAAATCAACTTTACTAGCTTGATGTTTGTGTAAACATGGTGTTGGTGGATGATATTCTACCCAGTAATATAAGTTTGCATCACATACTATATATGGTGCACTGGCCATGCAAATATATTCTCATAAGAACTTCAAAACAAGTTGCTTTATGCTTCTGAACAGTAAAACAATAGTGTACATACAAATTAAAAAACAAAATTGCTCACCGCAATGAGTTTTCCAGAATTCTCAGGCCTTCTTGCTAAGCTGACTGCTGCTGCAGCAGCAGCTCCTGATGAAATGCCAACCTAAAAACAGTGTGGAAAATAAATTAACACTACTAGCTCTTAAAACGAGCGATTTTGTGCTCTAAAAGCAATATAGCTATAGCTGATAAAAAAGGTGCAAAAAGGGAGATGAATTTAAAAGGTCAAAGGATTATTTGAGGTTTTACACTCAGATAAGGAGTTTTATACACTGGAAAAGGCAATGCAATGATGAAACATTTGTTCATCTTAAATGGGAAAAGAACAGGTTTCAAAAACCTTTGAGGTGGAAAAAATTTGAAAGATTTTATTAGTTCTCAGTGAAAACTTCCTGCTGAAGGTTTAATGATGGCCGAACTAAAAGGTGGTAGCTAATCATCATGTGAACGATTCTAGCACATTACCAGCAAACCTTCCTCCAATGCTAATCTCCTTGCCATGTTAACAGCTTCATCATTGGTAACCTATAATTTTTAGTTCAATAAATCTAACATTAGAAGTTCATCGAAATGACATTTAGCATGCAAAGAAGCAATTTCTATACAAATGCATTATTCTCTGAGCCAATCCAAATCAAATAGAATACGAATTCAAAAACTCAGCCCAAAGGAGGACTCTACAATAGTGTGCATCACCTGGTGGAAAATGATAAACCATAAAACAGTCATTCTCATCTCTGTTAATCATTGTATTATACATAACACTGTATATTTAAAATTCTTCAATTCATATCTACTATTGGGATTTTGATACATAAAACAACTGTTTAAGAGCAAGAAACTAAATCTTCTAGTATAAGTGACCATCTATGTGTGATCCCTTGCACATTGTTCCTCCCCAGCAAGAGTTCCTAGTCCATAGGATGACATAATGGAACACTATATAACTTAATAGACTAACACAAATCCCTGCAGGAAGAAATATAGAGTAAGGACCAAAAACTTCCAAATATACGACAGAACAACCTTTTGATGTATACATTATCGTTGATCAGGCCAATTAAAGCCTGGCCTTATACTCATAACTAGTCACAAGAGACTCAAAGAAATAAACTGATGAAACGTCAACAATTTCAAATATGAAAGTAGATCTGTAAGGAATAATAAAAATCTGGAACCCAGAAGTTTAATAAAACAATATCCAAACATTAAAAAATATTTTCTTTAAATAACCAAAGGGAAGAGAAGTGGAAGAACTTTTCTTTACCTTGATAACCTCATCAAGTAATTGCACATCTAAGATGCTAGGCACATAACCTGTACAGAGGTATTACAGCTGTAAGCAGGGATGACAGAGCTAGAAAAAAATTCACAAAAATTGAAGTTAAGATAAAATGCTTTTACCTGGATTTTCTCCAGATATTACACTCCTTTCTGCAGGTTCAACACCGACTACCTAATTAGACATAAGCAAAATAAGGAAACAACATGCTGTCATCCAGTAAGATACAGAACACTGACAAGATGCCACAATGAAACTCACACATTGCCGCTCAGCAGGCTTATATAATGCCTACCCTACCTACATTTCTTCAAGGAAGTGAAGTTAAACAGTCAAATCTTCACTTAAAATTACCTTATTACAATGTACGTTTTACTGATACAGTTTAGACAGTTGTAAAACAAACTTCCACCCTGAAAGTAATATTGAAATCTTATAGATTATGAGCCTGTTCCCTATCATTCCACCATATTTGAATTGGTATCTTACCATAGAAATCTATGGTCTAGATAACTTAACTTTAGAATACATAAGAGACAAACTGCAAAAAACTTATCATAACTTTCAAAAGATAAGCGTTCAGGTTCTTCACCATAGTAATATCCTTGCCTTAATTTCTTTATTCATCATTTTCAAGAAGCGCCCGGTGCCTGTAATGGTACCACCAGTACCAATTGCAGCAGCAAATATGTCGACACAGCCCAGAGTATCCTCCCATATTTCTGGTCCAGTAGAATCAAAGTGAATCTGAAATTCATGGGAATCAATCTTAATGAATGTAACTTTAAGAAAAAACCCAACAGCATTATTAAATTTGGCAAAGTGAAGAAAACATAAATAACCTTTAGATTAGCCATATTATCAAACTGTTGAAACATGTAGGCATTTGGAGTATTCAGAATGATTTCTTCAGCTTTATCAAGGGCTCCTCTTAGACCTTTCTCTGGGTCTGTCAGAATAATTTCAGCTCCAAATGCACGTAAAAGGATTCTTCTTTCAAGATTTATTGATGCAGGCATGGTGACTATAAGTTTGTATCCCTTTGCTGCTGCAACAAAAGCAATACCAAGTCCTGTATTTCCAGTAGTTGGTTCAACTAACACAGTCTGCAAAATGCAAGAACAAATTGCATAACATGCGTTGGGTATGATCAAAACTAAGACACCACTTTCACAACAATACATCTAAGCCCAAATGTTTAAAAAATAAAAGGTAGTTAGGAGATAAAAATATTTCAATGTGCATTTTCACAATGATTATGCTCAATATTAGTTGCTTACCTTCCCAGGAGTGATATCTCCACTTTCTTCAGCATCAGTTATCATGCTATAACCAATTCTGAGTTATCAAATATTTGCAAGTCAGTAATTACACATCACTAGTGCACATGCACAACCTGTAACTTATCATTTACCATAACAAACAGATTCCCCACATATGGATGATAATGGGTTCAAGTAAACATTGAATGCTTTCAGTATCCGAGGCAAACAGGCAAAATGTAAAGAATGTTACCTGTCCTTGACACTACGACAAGGTTCCATAGATTCAAGCTTAGCGGCAACATTCGCGACACAACCTTCTGTAACTTTGTTGAGATATACCATTGGTGTCCTCCCAATCAACTACATATCAATTTTGTCAACAGCTGCTCATATCAGTAAAGATTTTAAAAACATGACTAGTATTTTGCATTTTCAAATTAGTAAATTGGTGACATGATACAGGGGCAAAAGGGTAAAAGCAGAACCTGGGTTACGTCCTCGGCGATGTTGACAGCGTGGAAGTCGTTTCCTTCTTCTTTTTCAATTTCTCTGGTGCTTGTGGTGTAGAGCGAGGAAGAAGAAGAAGCAGCAGCAGCAGCAGCAGCAGCAGCAGCTTTGGCGGAGGCAACAATGGGTAAACTTCTTCTTCTGGTAGCAAGCGCGCCGTTTATTGATGATAAGCTTGAAGTTTTGAAGCGTGTGAGAGGGTGACGTTTGTGAGGTGTTATGTTCAAGGGATGAGGAGGTAGAAGCTGAAGCGAAGACAAAGCCATTTTGGTGTTTTTGGTTATGTGAGGTTTTGGAGAGGTTTTAGATAAATCGGCAGTTAAAATTATAAAAAGGGCAAATTGAGGAGCTATTTGTAATTAAAGACAAGTTATATGGCCAAAAGTAAAATTTAGCTAAATTTTAGAGGCACCTTGGTTACAATACCTCTTTTCGTTTTTCTTTTTTGAATTTTCAAACGGTAAATTATGCTAAAATTGAGGTACAATGTAATAAGCAGAATGAATTAAATTCAGAAACATATTATGTAACTCAGCAAACCAAAAGTAGTTACCCGATATCATAAAATAGTAATATGTGAAACAAATAAAGGGTCATAAATAATTACTTTTAAGTTTATTCTAAGTTACATATGATTTAACTTAACAAGATCCTCAAATTCTAAGTATAATTTAGATAATTTATTTGAATTTAATAGTATTAATAATTTACATATTGCTCCCAACAGTTTATATATTTTGGTTAAACAGTCCACTTGGACTTAATGAAGGCAAATCATTATTACAAGCCCAGAAAGTAAAAAAAGATGAAAGAATGAATCAATATGATCATTTAAATCTCTCTCTCATATATGGTCTTCTCCCCCACTTTGTACAATGGAATATTGGCATTACAGTTTGTCTCAAAGATCTGCAGCAAAACACTTTGCAATTCTCACCTCTGTAATGCAGCAAAAATCCTATTGCAGTATTTCACATCAAAATGTTTTGAAAATGCCATGCCATAAAGAATGCCAACTTTCTCTTTCACCAAAAATTTGGTTTTGATGGTATCAATTTTAATCCTTTCTCTTTCCCGGCAACAGTCTGAGAGAATCGCCTAGACTTGTGTATGTTCCTTCTCACGGCAGGAACTTTTCGAGCCACTGCCTGCCATATCATTTGAACAGCATCACCTTCCTTGGAAGGGAACTGAAACTCGAAGAATTTCTGAACCTCTTTCAACCTATCTCTCATGTGAGTCCATTCATCCTTTTTGATATTCCTGATTAGGTCTATTAGAAAATTTCCCTTGACAGCATCTGATGTGCGAACAAATATGCAGAACTCGGAGTAGTCAAGAATATCTTCATAAGGGAGCTCAATTTCATCACTGATGATGACAGGTACGCAATGGCTAGCTATAGCATCAAAGAGGCGGTTTGATGATGGAGTGTCACCTGCAATGTTGAGACAGAATTTGGAAGAGTGCATTCCCTGGCTAGCTTGGTGGATTCCATTCTTTTGAACACTTCCAAATGAGAAATGCACATCTTTTTCATCTTTTATAAGGTAAAATAACTCTTGTCGTACAGAGCCACCCTGAATTTGAGGAACCAAAGAAAGAATATAAGAAACCACAGTGATATTAGACATATAAAAGAAACAAGGACACCTAAAGGGTAAAAATAGAGAGAATCGATTGCATGAGAACAAAGTAGCTCTAGGTGAGAATATCTGGACGATGTTTAACAAGAACAAAATGTTATGCAAATCTTTTGAAACAAATTAATTTGGAGACATTTATTAAAAAATGAAATCACATATACCCTTTCTTCACCAGCAAGAATATCCATAATCATACACACAAGTCCACATAATTATGCATAAAATATATGAAGAGCTAGAACTTACAAAGATTCAGAAAGTTACAGAATGCAAGATCATGCCATTTAGAGAACCGGTCACAAAACCAAGAACAACTTTTTTGACTGATATTTGCATAGATATAGTGATTCTCAATCGGATCCCCGTTAAACTTCAAGATGAAAGATGTTTGTTAAAAATAATTTTTTTTAAAATAAAAATCTTCCCATATACATATCCCATTTGAAATCTTATCCGCAAAGTTCTCCATTACATAATGGATCAGTGTAGTGTCTGTCTTGCACAAGTAAAATTTCTGTGGATTTTCCCAAGACTCGACACAAATCGGAAGATCTACATCATCCTTTTTACAGGAACCTGCACACAAGACGGTAACTGGTACGGGAATGAAATAGTTTTCTTGACAGCAACCATAATGCATTAATTACAGTTCTTCCACAAAAGGTTCAAGAAGTATGCATGACCGAAAGACGATGTACGATTATTTGAGGTAGCATACACAAAACATAGCAAACTTTAGGAAGTGAACAAATATATAGAAGGGCTAACGTGGAGATCCAATTTCCAGAAAAAGATTCTATAATCACAATTAAAAATTATCATAATTAGTTGATCTGATGACTCTCAATTCAGATTATATAGAAAAAGAGTGGAAGGGCAGCAGAAGACTTTTCACTTTTCATTGTTCATTAATTCATTCATTCATAGGTAAAAAAAATTCAAGAAAAGATGAGATATTAGACACAAGTACAGACAAATGAAAGGACTTGAAAACCACATAGCATTATATTTTAATACTACTTGTAATAAAGAAGAAATTTGAGGATAAATAAACACTTATATTTCCACCTTGAAATCTTTTGCAAACAAGCAACAACAGAAAAAAGAAGAGCACTTACATCTTTTCGATATATGGCTCCTTGGAAGTACAGCAAAATTGGACGGCTGTCAAACTCAGATGTATCATTGACATAGGATTTGACTATATGTTTGTAAGGTGCAATAACATCTTTATCAACATTGGCAATGTGAGGAGGGTACCTCCCAAAATCCGCAAGTATGAACATTGCTGGCCACAGCTTTGTCCTACAATCTAACATACTATTGGGATGGTGAGCCATGATTAAGTGGTCTCTTCCACCGGACCTCTTCCACTCTTCTTGACTTGTCACAAATCTCACCAGCTTCTCTTGCAACACTTTGTTGTTGCTCTTATTTTGTTGTGGACTCCTTTTGGAATACTTGTTATAGCTCAATGATGAAAAGAATGGTACAAATATAATATCAGCTTCACTAGAGTTGTGCACTCTTATTGCACCACAAGCTCTTGGGTTGTCAGGAAGCTCCGAAAGAAGGAGATCTAGGGTAAGCCAATACTCTACGCTGTGTTGCAAGTTCAAACCACCAGGATAGTGTGGTATTCTTGTTCTAATATCAGGCCAAACACTACCCCCTTGTGATTTCCAATCTAAAAGCTCAAAGTGAAACTGAGGAGGTAAATCATACATATAAACCTTAAGAACTCCCTTTTTATTTTTATTGCACTTTACAGCATCATTCTTTTGGGGTAACTCTTCTTCTTGCACACTATTCTTAACATGACCTAGACTCTTAGGTTTTGATTCTTTTGAACTACCATTATAAATTACAGAAAGGGGCGTGGAATTGGACAACAAACTATGGTCAATGAAACGAGGACCGCCAGTGGAACGCAATACAAAGAACCAAGATAAAGAGAACAAAAATGAGGTGATTGCGAGCAAGAAAAACAAAAACTTTCGAGAAATAAAGCTAAAAGAAGAGGCATTCCTCTCACCCATTGCAATACTCTAATCTAAGAAAATCAGCAATGCTCTCAAACAACAGCCATTTATATTCAAGACCAATTGAAACTTCTATGATTCTAACAAGACACTCTTGAATGCAAATTTTGCAATAAAAGCTGCAATATTTTGCAAAAATGACAAACAACCAGAAGGCCAAATGAGCTTTGGTCTAATACTAAACAATAAAACAACTCCATCACCGCACAAATAGATATCAAATGATTCCTCATTCACTACTTCATCCTCCGCATTGTAAAGAACAAGTGAAAAGAAACCAAACCCAGATGAAATCTAATCCAATCTCACCAACCCACCAACAAAAATGCCAATAAAAACAAGAAAACCAATCAAGAATGAGAAAAAACAAAATGGAAGTTGATGTTTAGCTTCTTGTCGTAAAGATTGTTCAGAATTCGTACCGTAAGGGAAAAACAAAACTGTTGTTGTTGATGTAAACTGTGTTTCAGTAGTTTTAGTTTTCTTGCTCGGTGTCTCTTCTCTTGTGGGCAAAGACTTTCAAGTGGCGTGGGAATAGGGTCTCTCTGTTGAAGCGGGTTTTAGTTCCCTACTGATTCTCTTTGCTGGCTGGCCTTTTGTGGAAAAAAAAAATTATATTAATTATGTATCAGTTAAATAATTCAAGACTACTTATTTGTTATACCTCAAATCATAATTATGAAAAAAGAAGAAGATATTTTTAGCTTTTCTATTAAATATTTAAATACTTTAAAGTGGTTCTAAAAATTTAACTGTCGTTTAATTGTAAATTATCTTAAGCTATTATATAATATTCTTGCGTTAAATATAATATAACTTAATCACATATATGCTTTAGTACTTCTTTTGTTATCTAATAATAAGGTCAAAAAAGTAATAATAAATAATTTTAAAAATTTTCCTATTTGGGAATTTGGTGACTAACTGAAATTTAGGGGTCCACTTAAGTTGTGAAGATAGCAAAAGGTTGGCCAAGGACAAATATTTTGAAATATTTGTTTTGGCTACAATAATTGAATTAGGTCAACTAACTAATACATTAAATTATTAATATTGGGAAAATGGAATTATTCATAGAAAATAATATATAAATAACCAAATTTGTGATTTGCGAATGGTTAAGTATCCTTGTGCTAATCACAGTTTAAAACCAGGGCAGGTGAAACTGGAGCCGAACCCAACTGCTCAATTTTTTTATTTCCCATGTTCTGATCATCATGAAATAAAAAAATCAATCAAAATCTTTCTCCACAAGTTAACTGAGTCCTGATTTAAAATTTTAAATAATCCTGGTAATTTGTGCAATATTTTGAAATGTTCAGTAGCAACTAGCATGATCATCTCCGGTGAGTGGTGACCGTTTTATAACTTTATAAAGAATACCCAGATCTAGATACAGTACACCATTACACCCCACAAAGCTATAAATATAAATACCCAAATGCTTATTATAATTTCATAATTGCATCACTATGAGTCTCTGTTTTGTTTTTGTTTTTTTTTTTAAAAAAAATATTATTGTTTCTTTGTTATCCTAAGCAAATATCTGGCAAGATCCTCCATCTTGAGTGAGACTTGGGAGCATTATTCATGTATATATCATTCCCAACAAGAGTTTAAATTTTGAACCAACTTTGTCTATATTTTGGAAAATAAAAATGATTTTGCTTTTGGAGATTTGCTGTCACATTCATGACAGTGACTCAATATTTTAAGATGGTTAGCTTACCAACTTCCTCGAAGTAAATAGGTCCTATTGATTTTTTTTCTAATACTAATATATATGATTACCTAGAGGTGTCTGTTTAAATTATATCACTAATTTACGAAGAATTGTCCAAATTTTTTTCACATTTTCGCTAATATTTACTACACTTATATATTGTGAAAAAAAAAAAATCTCTACTCAATTATAAAATAAATGAGAAAAGACTGAAACGCTTAACTTTGCACTCTTTTACTATAATTAAACAATCTTCTTCAAATAGTTAAAACTCTGTAAAATTAAATTCTATAATATTTTATGAAGGCTCGAATTCATTTGGCCAAAAGGGGGATCGGTGAAGCTCTGATTAACATATATACACATTAAGTGGTTCTTATCTTTCAGACCAAAATGATATAAAATTGAAGGATTATGTATTTATGTTAGCATGTATGATCAAAATCCCATTCTAAAAAGAGACCCACTGTAGACCCTTTTACATTTGGACCTTACTATCTTGTGGAAACAGCTGTTACCAAATGAAATCACTGACCAAATTAAAGCTTATTTTCCACATTTTAATTGTTTGACGTGTATGTATTTGCCAAATATTGTCACTGATGTGCCTTGATAATTAAGCTACAACCAAAGCTCAGATGCTCTCATTCGAGTTTGATTTTCAATGAGAAAACTATTCCTTTCACGTGCGTCTTCCTTTCAATTACATGAGACTGCCGATATTCACAATATAAAAAAAAAAAAAAAAAAATCTATTGAAACTTCCTACATTAACTCTGTAATGGGAAACTCTAAAAGTTTAAATTCAGAATTAACTGAAACCACTTTTAAATATTTAGACAAAAATCTACCCTCCTAAAACTCAGAGAAAACTTGAACCCCTGCTCATATAAATTGGAAGAGAGGTGGTTTACCACCAAGCCATTCAGTAGTTTCCTCCTTCACAACAAATTTGCAGGACTTGGTACTGAATTATAGATGTGCACAGCAATCAACTCTGGAGTAATGAGGTCACCAAAATATTATCATGCCATCAACAAATTTTCAAGTATCAATGGTGCAATAGTTGGTAGTGGCTATCAGGGTCAATCTTGCCCTGATTGGGTTATTGTAACCTATTTTCATTTGGCTAGATCTACAGTTTCCAAGCCACAGCACTACAAATCCCTAATTTAAAAAACTTCATGGAAAATCTTTTTATAGGTTAAAGAAAAAATCAATTACAAATACCGTGCTCCAAGCTCATCAGTTTCTTTAGCATAGGAGAAACAAAATACAGCTTAAAAGAGATGTTTAAAAGGTTCTTTCTGCAGACAGAGTAGCAGTGATGAATATCGGTCCAAATAATTGGCCAACCTTATGGAAGTGATTAGAACTGGAACAGCATTTCTGGAGTATATCCAAGTGCCTCAAGGTGAGCAGCCATGGCCTTGTTCATTGGAGGTGGACCACATCTCAGAATCTGCAAATGCCACATAACAGTCAGCGCTACAGTTTTTTTTTTTTTTTTTTTATTTGCTTGCACTAAAGATCTTGTTGCTTCTTGTCAGTCAAAATTAGATAAAGCATGATAACACACATGTCCACATAGATTTCAGATAAATATTCAACATGAGAATGATGAGCTAGAGCATTCAATCACCGTCCAACAAAAGAACGATGTTGATATGCCATCCAAACATGTTAAAGAAACACAAATCAAAAGGTGTTAACCTGAATATCAGAAGCGGGTGCAGGACAATGGGTTTGAATCATTTCCTTTGAGACAAAGCCAACACCACCATTCCACGATTCAGGAGGCTGACGAAGTAAAACATTGATGAGAAAAGATAGTCTTCAAAAAATATCATATCTAATCAAAATGATCATAACAAACTTCAGGTGGGTTTGCATACTGTAACTTTAAAAAATTTAGCTATTGCTAGATTGATAACTTTCAAATTTTAGTGCAACCTAGCCAAATTTTAGTCTCGTAACTTAGCTTTTGTTCAGCCTATCTGCATCATTGGGTTAGGGTTGCAACCCAACATGAAAATGTGTTGAAGGTAAGAGTTGGTTAAGAAAGGCAACTGACCTGATTCAACACATGGTAGATTGTGAATTGATCAGGATACTTAGCAGCAAGTCCATCTAATTCTTCCTGCAAATACATCATATGAATTGATTATGATACAATCTCATTATTTTAAAAAAAAACTTCAGACCTTCACATATTACACCTTCAGCCTTCTCAATTCCAGTTACATACCAATTATCTCAAATTAGATCATCCTTGGCCATTTAAATCAATAATAATCACATTTTTATGCCAAGGTATGATATGAAAAAAGGTAGCAACTGTTGAAATTTACACAAGGAATTATTATAAAACAAAGAAATATCACCTTTATATATCAAATATAACTACTGAGAAGAAAATGTTACATTGAAAATTCAACCAAGTTTGTTCCTGCAATGCTCGAGAAGCATTTCTAGAACTTCTAAAAGGTTTGAGACCACAAGCCTCGGCTCTTTGCAGTAAACTGGTTAGGTAGGTCTTTACTAGTTACTATGGACCATGACAAAGAAAATAACATTAAAAAAAATGAGAAATCCAATAAAAGAAAATCCTCATGTAAAAGATTAAAAATTTAAACACCACACACAGGTACTGAAGGCAGAAGGGGCTGCACATGTGAGATGTGACCCAGGGCAAAAATGAAAACAATAATGTAATCCTTGGGGCCAAAATTGACATATATTAACACAAAAGGGGCCTGCTCATTTGCCTCAAATTTCCAAGGGATCAATTCCTATTTTCTGTTTACCATTTACAAAACTGATTAGGGAACTATTACTTTCCTAATTTTGCCAATTATTGCTAGACCAATTAAAATATGCACCAGTCCTATAATTCCCACCATGCATACCGCTACAAACAGATCTGTATGATAGTCTGTCTACTGGTGATAAATGGACCATATCTATATGGAGTTCTGTTCTAGAGTACTTCAACAAAGCAACCATAACAATGAATAATAGTGAAATAGAAATGCAGAATACCTTCAAAAGAATGTCCTCATATGTAACATTGGCATAAATGAGGTGCACCTTTGTCTTGTCATTCGGCTTCTCTAATATGGCTCTAGCAACCTAAAAAAACAAAGAAGCAGTGGAATAAATGAACACCAATACCTGATGAATGATAATACCCCACAACAAACAGAAGCCAAGATCCCTGAGAAAAAAAAAAAAAAACATTGTTTCTCAGCAACCTACTTGGAACATTGGAGTGATGCCAGAACCTCCTGCAATCATCCCAAATGCTCTGACCTGGCCAGGTTGATACCTGAAGCGACCCTGGTAGCAATAATTTTCCAAGATCAGCAGTCCAAATGAGAGATTTTTCAAAGAATTGATTTGAATTGTATATAAATGACAATTATCCACAAACAACAAATTGTAAATAAATAATGATTATCCACAACTTACAAAACAAACATATTCCACATGAGCGGAAATGAAGGTTTGCCCCTAAGCATACTTCTAATTGATTTTCCACAAGAAGCAAATTATACAACAACATTAATTTGTGACTTTAATATGTGGAAAAAAAATCTATATGATTAGATAAATTATGATATGAGATTACCTCACATCTGAAAAATGGAAATAGGCTTCAAATTTTAATTTTTGACGTTCCTTGGTAAGAATGTACAGTTATTGGTGTTCCTTTGTAATGAAAACATTATGACATTTTTGTTAGTAAAAATAATATATATATATATATATACACACACACAGAAAAATATATACATTCTTTTGTGGGAATTAAAAAAAAAATGCAACATTATGACCCTGCCATCTAAGCAGCATTAAATAGAGAAGCACATTAATAATTCAATTCATTAGGAGAAAAAACTCAGATAGTCTCAACTGCTATGGTAAACGAGTTCAACTCAATAGTTCATAAAAAATTATTTAAACTCTGATTTATATTGAATAACAAGAAAGAATAATACACATCCATGCCCAATGATAAATTCTGTTATTACTTGTTATGAACTTGAAACTTAATAGCTTGTTCACACACTATGATGTTTGCCACGGATTGCATTGAATTAATACTAAATAGAAGTGATAACAAACTTGTGGCATAGTAAAGAATATTGAAATCTGAACGGGATCCAACAAAAATCAATTTTTTTTTTTTTTTCTGATAAGAAACTATAAATTATATTAAAGAAGAAAAACCATTGCATGGAGTGGACCAGCTGTCCACTGCGAAAGAAAACAAAAACAATTTTGCTTTGCTATACAAATATGCCAATCCCCTCTACACTACCAGACCAATCTGAAAAACTATCTCAAAACACTCTCCCAACTTAGATGAATGAAGAAAAAAGATGAATCTTGGAACTCCTTAGAAACTGAAGCCCAAAGTGAAGATAGGAGATGAATTCTATCCCATAATTCTTCAATATTATCTGCAAATTTTCCTTCAAAAACAAGAAGATTTTGACAATCTCCTTTCTTTTAATGTCACAGCCTAAAGTTTTTTATTTTTGCTGGCAGGGGGTTGGGTGTGAAAGGGAATAAATGCTCAGGCAGCCAAAAGGAAAATGTACCTTGGGTCCCTTCACAGCAAGATAATCACCAACACGCATCTCGCGGAAATGGTGTGACATCCTTCCTTGGGGGTACATCTACATACAAAATGTTCCAGAGAGCCAATAAACAAGGGACAAATATTGAAAACAAAAATTAAATACATAAATAAATAAACCCAACAAAGTCAAGATACCAAGAGATAAGTATTTATGTATACCTTAATAACTAATTCAAAATGACCAACATCAGAATCCAATGTGGTTGGGGTATATGGTTTAATAACCTCTTCACCTTGACTATCCTTGCCCCTGTTTCAGAAAGTTACCATCATACAATGAAGAATAACAAAAATGTAGTAAAGAAAGAAAAAACATTGGCAAACTTTCATTTTATCCATTAGAATCATCTACAACCAATATGGTAATCCAAGCAATGACAACCATTTGACAAGGAAAACAACAAATATGATACATAGATCAAGAGCAACAGTTCAAATGAGACATTGCCTAATTTCAAGAAGAGGGAATGTAGAGGAGAAGTCATTCAATAAACCTGCAACTTATATGTTGTCCAATTGGAAGACCCAAAACTGATGTACGTGTTGGGAGTTCAAATGTGAACTTTGCCACATTATGGCTCAGCTGTGCTCGCTTCACAAGCTTAAACTCCTTGAAATTCTCAGGATCTAAGCAAACTGTAGACACATATTATTGGTTTAGATAAGTAACAACACAGAGAAAAAATCTGATAAACCATAGAGAAAAGAAATTCACGCAGAAGCAGGTTCCAATTTGCAAAGAATAAACCCTATTGATACAATATTTCAAGAAGAACCGAAACATTACAAAGCATTCATGAATAAAGCTTGGCTTAATTTAATTGAAATTGAGCTCAGAATTGGGTTTGCTATTGCCGCTTCATTCTCATACACTTAGACAAGTTTGAGCTTCTCTGTAAGCCAATTTGTGATTATTAACTTACTCTAAAGTCATTTCAGAATCAAAATCAAATATAAACTAACCCATGTCAAACAAAAATTAGTGATCACAACAAAGATTATCTAATTCTTAGATACAAGCTAGACTCTATAAGCCTTTTATTTTCTGTGAGTGCTTTCTAGAATCCATGTAGTAGGATTGAGGCAATCTTTGGTTGAGCTTACAGTCAAAATTGTCAAATACAGTTGACAAATATTTAAAAGACCAGCTATTATGAAAAAACCTATATCACACAATGCATAAAGCATTGCTTTGCAGGTAACTCATACAGAACTAACTAAGCTTTATTTACATGATCAAAATGATTGTCTTTGCATTATGCAAGAACCGAACAGGAAGGAACCATGAAGATGTAGCTGAAAGTATAACAACTTCAACAATACACACAGAGAGGGAGATCAAAAAGTAAAAAGATTAGCAATAGGATGGATCTCATACACTTGAGATCAAATCCAAGATGTCAAACTGTGTAGCATTTGGTTTCAAACAAATGCACAATTTCCAAATAAAAAATGCCCACCAACCACTAAATACAAACAAACAAAATTTTAATTGCGTCTTAAAGATATTAAAGTGCCATATCTAAACGAACATCTTCTGAAAAATGTAAAAGATTGAGTTAAAGGTCAAACCTTTGGGCTTCTTAAACAAGTAAGCAGCACCAACAACAATGGCCAAAAGAGCCACAGCTCCGCCAACGAGAAGCTGAACATTTAAGTTCTGCAGATGGTCCATATCCATGATGATACACAAAAGCTCACCAACCGAAGAACTATATATATGTATAAAGAATAAATTTTTAACCCAAAAATCAAAACAAGAAATGGAACCAGTAAATGGGTGGGAGAAAAAATAGAGTTTGGTTTATTCCATTTCTTATCTTCTAGTGCTCTGTTTGTTCTATGTTCGCTGGTGAGCTGCCATAATGGAAAATTTATTAAAGAAAGAAAATGTTTTTGGTTGGTGGGTGCGAAAAGTCCAAACTGCAAAGACAGACAAATAATTCTCTAATTTTTAATCTTTTATGCTGATAAATTGAATATTGAGGGATTTGGTCTACCAACCAAGTTCTTGCAATGAGGCTAAATATATGAGAAATCACATCATATATGTAAATAGTTGTGCATATTATTTAATTAATAAATACATTTTATTTGGTTTTTGTATATTAGTTAATTAATAAATAGATTTTATTTTATTTTTTATTGTGTAATGTTGGGTCAAAGATGTACGACCAAAAACAATTTTGCATCATAAGCAAAGACTGAATGAATAGAATAAAAAGTAGTAGATGTAGTTCATAATATTTTATTTCATTCATATTCAGACTTTATGAGTCACGTGAGTAGCACAATTAAAAAATTTTAAAATATGTAATTATTTAATAAAAAAGAAGAATATTTTATATTTGTTTCAAATACATAATTATAAACTATCCAAAACTCCCTGTGGACACCGCAATTTGAACATGTGGGCTAACAAGCTGAATTCATTTTAAATAATTGAAAGAAATCTTTCTCACAAAAATTAATCACCCATTACTAAGGTAATGAAGACAATTTTTATCTTTTTAAAATGTAAACAACTCAATGATTTAAATAATAAAAATTAATTATAATCGATTGAAATCAGAATTTTTTTTAATTTCTTTTATAAGCTTGAAGATATAAAATAAAAATAGAGTCCCTCCGTATTTTAATGCTGTTTTGGAGATGAACGGCGTTGAAAAGGAAGACTACGAGTCCAGTCACCAGTGGTAGGCCCAACCAGGGGTAGTTCGGTACATTAACAATGTACGAGCCCAACTACTACAGCCTGCAGTTTTAAGTCCGCACGTGGTTTTCAACCATCACCTAAAATTCAACTTACATCTGTTCCGAGGCGCACGTGATGGCCGTCGCTGACTTATTAGGTGCGCCGGATAATATAAGGTGCAATCACTTTGGAAGTCTTAGATTGCTATCACCACTCAAATTTTGACACATCAAAGGACATGTCTTTATCGTGTGTTTACTTTTTTTCCAATTTAGAAATGAGAATGATAGTATTTTAGCAGCAAACGAATTTTAAGTGGGGTTCACAAACTTATAAGAATAACAATCTCATTTAATAAAAATGGAGGATAAATTAATAATTTTACTTATTTTTTATTTTAATCTCAACCTATTCTTTTTTTTTTTAATCATATCTCAGACTATTCTTACTCTTAAACCATTTTGATTCTAAAACAGAATGTTGTGATTTGCACCGATTAAAAAAATAATAATAATTATCAAAGTCGCACTTCGAAAAAATTACAAATGAATCCACAAGTTAAACATTCATCACGGATTTGTCCATAACTTATTGATTCATCAATTTGTTTATGAATTTGTAGTTGTACTATACTGATGAAGTATATAATATTATTAGGAGATAAGTATGTGATTTTTTTTTTTTACTTGATTTTTGTTGCTTATTACTCATGTAAATTAGTTGTTAATGTCTCTCCGCCGACGATGCCCACACACGTTCCAAACTCTGAGTAAATTCCTTCTTTCGCCGAGAAATGACAGTCTTGTGATCGGCTTTTGAAATGATATTAATCTCAGCATCTGGAACCTTATTCTTGATGTAATGGCTGCATTCCACCGGGGCCGTTTGATCCCGATCACCATGAATCACACAGAGTTTTACTGCAGATTTCACCACTCTCTCCAAATAGCCATCGATGCGTCCAGCTGCCCCGCATATCACATTGTGCATGCTATGCCAAGCTGATTGATGAGTGTGCTTTGTCAAATCCATGATCAAGAAATGCAATTCTCTGCTTTTTTTTGGGGGGAAAAAAAAAGGACTACATTAAAAAATTGTTTGTATGTATTTAATCATACCCTCAGGTGCGGATACCCATCTCTATGCACATTGTAAAAGGCCTTGTTCCAACAGCCCTTAGCATAAAATTTCAAGCGAACGTCCGCACTTAAATATTTTCATTTATATAATAATGAGTTAGATTTGTTTCTCATCTATTGTGAATTAACGTAAATTATTTTAATTATTTTATATTTTATCGAATTAATACATGACTAATATCGTATATTAAGGAACATTCTTAATAAATTTATTTATTAAATAATCAAATATTGTGTTAATAAATTTAGTTTTATTATATCCTACTGCATATTGTGAATAAATATAATTTTTAATTATATTATTATACCTTATAATAGGATGGATAATTTTATACTAACACATAAAGGTCTATGCACTCAGTTACAGTATTTAAGCGATTTTATCTCATTGAGAGTTAACTATTAAAAAAAATCTAGGATATGAACGTAGTGAACCTCTCTATCCTTTTCTCTCTCAATTTTAATGTGTATATACATAGTACACTCAATTTGATATGAGGAGAAAGAAGTAGCTTACCGTACTTGGATTCAATTTGTGACAACCTATATAAGCTTCACAATAAGTTTCTACGCTTAGATTCATAGTTAATTAAGGTAAATCGTGAATTTTTTTCTAAAATATGTATTTAATTGAAAATATAAGATTAAGGGTATTAAATTCAAATTTATTGCAATAATTAGTATTAGAACACATTGTTATGCATTTAATTTTAAGTTATGATAATTTTTATTAATAAATCAAGTTTTGACTCACCCATGATATTTTTTTTTATTTTTATATTTTTTTATTCTGAGCATATTTGAACAAATAATTTTTGAATAATGCATGGTTGATATTTATGAAGTAAAAATATAATTTTTTTTCATGATTTTTTGTGGCCAAAATCCAGTTGTTCAAGCTAATGTAGCCTCATGTGAGGGAGAAGATAAAGTGCAATGAAAAATTATCATCAATCCCTAAAATTTATGAAATTTTATTTTAGCCTAAATATTTTCTAAACTTTGAGATTAGGTCCTTGACCGAAAGTCAAAATGAGCTAATATCATTTAGATTCCTAATATTTTGTATAATTACTATGTGGCTTATAAATGATCATTTCATCCTTAACTATTATGATATTACGTTATGGCTCAAATGTTCTCTAATTATTATTTTAGTTCTTTAAATTTTGAGAAATTATAATAAAAATTAGAAATTTATTTTATTTTATTTTATTTATAGTTTGAACCAAATGTTTTGTTATTATAAACAGTGGTTATAATTTTGAAAATTTCTTATTTAAGTCTAAAATTTTTTCTTAATTTTTGGCAATTTTTTAGAATGTCAATTATAGAATAATATATCATTGTTGTATATTTTGGGCATGACATTCATACATTTTGTTGAGGAATAGATATTTTAATTTAATTTAATATTTTAGTGAAATTTTTAATTATGTTTTATAAACCTTATTTAGTTTCAATTTTAGTTAATGTATGAAATTATATGCATGAAAAAACTTCAATTTAGGGTGATTGTGTATCTACTTATCTTAGAACCAATCATAATAAATTATTCGGTGTTTTACAATTAATTGTCCATTTATAATCATTGATTATAGATTGTATGATGGATTATTGTTGCTATAACCAATATCTATATGGGTGATAATATTGTCCTGTCGACAAATCACTACTTAGTAGGATGCTTGTGTAGCTAAAAAGATTTATTGAGTATTTTCTACTGAATGATTTAATTACTCTTTCGGTAATAGGTTAAGTTAGTGTTATATTCAACTTGTTTTCTTTATCTTTAGATTAGAGCACTCTTATATTATTAAAGGATATCTAACATATTATGTTATTAATAGAGAATTATAAAATGAGGAATCATTGTTTATGGTATAATTTTATTTTCACATGCCTAATCATATCTATTATTGATTCTTCAACTTTAGATATTTTTTATTTTCTCCAAGTTGCCTATATTAAAACTTTGATTGGAATAAATTATGAGGACTAGCGTGAATTTGTCATATTCTATTTATCTATATTGAATAGAGACTTGGCTTTTTAGAGTGGATGAACTATCTAAGCCTACAGATAAGAATATTACTGCTGAAAGGGTAGAGTGGATGGCTTGGGATAAATCTAATAGACATTGTCTGGATACAATGAAATACATCATTGATAGAACAACCAGAGATAATATTCTTGTATGTGCTAAGGCTAAAGATTATTTGGCAATCGTAAGAAGAACTTTTAAAAAGATAAACAATGTTGAAAAGGGTAACTATTTAAGATTGCTCACTAATACTCAGTATGACGACATTTCTAGGGTGAAAGGGCATATTCTTAAAATGACCAATTACTATAAGAAGCATATTCATGTAGCTTTTGTGGGCTTGGAATCCAATCTTATTGATATTTCTTATAATACATGGTAGTTGGATGCTAATTCAACCATTAATATAAAAAATTCTTTACAGGAATTCAGAAGCAACAGGGAGCCTAATAACGGAAAGCTGATTTTGCATATGGGTAATAGAGGAAAGGTCAGAGTTGAAAGTATAGGAGTTTTCAGACTACACCTAGCAACAGACTAATTTTTGGATTTATCAAATACAACTAATATTTCTTTTGTTAAGAGAAACTTGATATCTGTATCTATTTTGGATAGACATAACTATACTTTTTATTTTGGTGATAGAAAAGTTTACTTATTCTGTAATTCAAAGTTATTTGGTTCTGGTACTCTATATGATAGCTTATATATGATTGATTTATTTGTTTATACTGCTGAATCATCATCCAATGCTCATGTTATGAATGTTGTTGGCTTTAATTGTAAAATGGTTGATAAAAATTTATCTATGTTGTGCCATAAACGGTTAGATCACATTTCCAAATAGAAGATGTAAATGCTCATTAAAGATGATATTCTCCATAATCTGGACTTTTCTTATTTTGACGGTTGTGTTGATTGTGTCATAGGTAAACTTACTGCCAAAACCAGAAAAGAGAAAATTTAAAGAAGTCAACAAGTTCTAGAGTTGATATATACAAACATCTATAAGCCGTTTACTCCTACTGTTATAGATGGTTATAAATACTTCATCATATTCATCGATGACATTTCTCGTTATGGTCATGTTGAGTTTCTTATTAAAAATCTGAATCATTGTCTATTTTTCAAGTCTTTAAGACTAATGTTGAGCTCCAAAAGAAAAAAAAAGGTTAAAATCAGTAAGATCAGATAGAGATGGTGAGTACTATGGGTGATATGATGAAACTGTACGTAATCCTAGACTTTTTACTAGATTTCTTCAGAAATATATAATAGAAGATCGGTATATAATGTCTGGGACTCTTTAAAAGAATAGAATTGTATAAAGAAGAAATCATACCCTTCTTAATATGGTGCGGTGCAGTTGAGCAACTCCACCTTACCAAATTTCCTTTGGAGTGAAGCCTTAAGAACTAATACTTACATTTTAAAATAGGTACCTAGTACGTCAGTGCCCGAAACTCCTTATGAACTATAGTCATGAAAGAAACCTAGTATTCGTCACTTTTATATATGAGGTTATAGAATAGAAGTAATGCCTTATAATCCAAAATCAATGAAACTTGATCTGAAGACTATTAATGGTCATTTTATTGGCTATTGTATAGACTAAAAGGGTTCTAGATTTTATTATTCTTTCCATACTACTAGAATTATTAAGTTTGATCGTGCCATTTATTTTGAAAATGATTAAAATAATGAGAGATTTAAGTCTCACAATCTTACATTAAGTGAATAAGTTGTCGTTTTATCTGTCCCATCTTATCCAGCTTCTGCGATAGGATTATTATGTATTGATGTTCATTCTATTGATCTTAAACCTTATCATGTTTTGGAGCTTATGACTGTGGAATATGATGTTACTAATGTACCATTAAGAAGATCCAATAGGGTCAGAAAATTTGTAATTTCTGATGATTATGTGGTTTATTTGCAGGAACATGATATTGATGATAATTTATCATATTGTTACTTTTTAGGAGACCATCAATTGTTCAGGATCTTTATTTTGGACACATGTCATGCAGGATAAGATGACATCCATATACCACAATGAAGTTTGGGACTTAGTTGAATTGCTAAATGGATGCAGGCCAGTTTGTTGCAAATGAGTTTTTAAAACCAAGAGATATGTCAGAAGTCAGATAGAAAGATAAAAAGCCAGACTTGTGGCAAGGGTTTCAGTTAGAGAGAAGGTATTGATTACACATAAATCTACTCTCGTATTTCTACCAAAGACTCATTTCATATTATCATGGCATTAGTAGCTCATTTTAATTTAGAATTATGATAGATAGATGTGAAGACAGCTTTTCTTAATGGAAGCTTGTCTGAAGATGTGTATATGGTGTAACCTGATGGCTTTGTTGAGCTTAGCGAAGAAAACATGGTCTATAAATTTAAAAAGTCTATTTATGGACTTAAGTAGGCGTCCAAACAATGCTATTTGAAATTTCATGATATTTTTATCTCTTTTAGATTTCAGGAGAACATTATTGATCAGTGGGAGAAGATACATCATTTTGGTGCTTTATATGGATGATATGTTGCTTACCATTAATAATACTAATTTTTTACTTAAGATAAAACAGATGTTCTCATACGATTTTGATATGAAGGATCACGGTGATGCCCATTAGGTATAGTCTTGTGCTCCTGGAAAAACACTAATTTCAAAAAGTGACAAATTTTCCAAGTCTTAATGTGTAGATAATTAAGGTAGAATGCAAACAATCTCATATGCATCAGTTGTGGGTAGCTTGATGTATGCTCAAGTTTGTACACACCATGACATTACTTTTGCAATGGGTTTACTTAGAAGATTCTTGAGCAATCTTGGTTTTGAACATTGGAAGGTTGCAAAGAAAGTACTCAGATATTTGAAAGCCACCAAAGATCTTGCATTGACATATAAAAATCTGACTACCTAAACATTGTTGGATATTCCAATGCTGATTTCGCAGGATGTCTGGAAGACAAGAAATCCACATCTGGTTATATCTTTATAATGACAGGAAGAGTGTCAAGCAGACACTTATAACTTCTTCAACATTGGAGGCAGAATATATAACATGTTTTAAGGTTACATGTCAAGCTTTATGGATGCATAGTTTTATCACAAGACTAAATTTTTTGTTGCTTGTGCCGAGACAATTAAAGATATACTGTAATAATTCTACAGTTGTTTTTTTTCTCTCATAATACAGGGAATTTCTTACGTTTCAAGCATATTGATATTAAATACTTATTTGTAAGAGAGAAAATTATTTTATCTTATATATCAATAGACTATATACCTACAAAACTCAGCTAACTAAATCTTTAACTCCAAAAGTATTTAGGGATCATATGACTCATATGGGATTGTTAGAATCCTTTTTCTTTTATATGTTGAGTCAGTGGGAGTTCTGATTTGTATTATATGTTGCAACTTAAATGAATTTTTGTATTACTCATATTTTGGTATTATTAATATATATTGTTATATAACATTGATATGTCATATATCATGTACACATTTGGTTGAATATGACATTATATATATCGTGAGGATATTATTATTCGAGACATTTGGTTTAGTCTCAATATGGACATTTTGAAATGAAGCATTTTAGCATGGCTTTAGTGTGCTTTCTTGAGATATTTGGTTTCAGTCTCATTATGGTTATAAGAAAGTACAGCTTCCTTGAGATATTTTGGCATTAGTCTTATTATGATGAAATGGAAGCTCGCTTCTTGAGACATTTTGATCTAGTCTCATTATGGTTATATATAAGCAATGGTCTATGAGATATTTTGGTTTCATCTCATTTTGCTAAACATGTGGACTTTATGGAAATAGACATGTTGATCACATTTTCATGTTATTTTCATGATTATACTTGTATATTACTACTTAGTCACGTGTTTATAGGTGTCTTGTTATGTAGAGTATCCTGTCGGTGCACATATGATTTAATACTTGTGACACATTTTGGACTTGTTTATGTTTGAGTAATTGCTCACATTTGACCTTTTTGCTATAGGCACATATTAATTAATTTAGTTGTTTATAAAATATATTATTTTAAAACTATCATTAGAATGACTTATATTGTCCAAGTGAGACATTATTGTATTTATTTATCATATATTGTAGACTAATATAAATTATTTTAATTGTTTTATATTTTACCGAATTAATACGTGACTAATGTCAAATATTAAGGAGCAATCTTAACAGACTCATTTATTAAGTGATCAAATATTGTGTTAACGAGTATGATTTTATCATATCCTATGTAGTAGTATATTATGGACAAGTATAATCTTTAATTGTGTTACTATAGCTCATAATAGAATGGATAATTTTGTACTAACACATGAGGGGTCCCTACATTCAACCACAGTATTTAATTGACTTCATTCTATCGGGAGTTAACTGTTAAGAAAAATCTGGGGTATAAACGTAATGTACCTCTCTCTCATTTTCTCTCGCTCTTTTACTATGTATATGGACAGTATACTCAGGTAAATTTTGATATGAGGAGAAGGAAACAACTTACAATACTTAGATTCAATTCTTAGCAACCCATATAAACTTCATAACAAATCTTAAATTTTTCTAAAATATATGTTTAATTAGAAATACATGATTAAGGGTATTAAGTTCAAATTTATGGAAGCAATTGTTTATTTATTGGTGATTAATTATAAATTTAAACTAATTAATTGGATTGTTACCTTCTTCGTGTGAGAAGCTTAAGAATCTTCTCCCATGTCCTGTGGTTCCGGCAAATAAAGAAACATAAACATCGACCTAAGTGTTCATACCAGGACATTATTGCAGTACCGAATGTTGGCAACGGCCACAGTCTCTTCTCTGCCACTCTTTTAAGCACTGCTAAACTTGCAGCTCCATCTTTCGAATCTGGGAAGCAAGGCTAAAGAGAAGAAAATTATAGTTGTTAAGGGACTTAAGGGGCATGGATCCTTTTATATATATTGTACATAATAAAATTAACAAAGGAGACTGATGCTTCTTTTTTTTTTTTTCTTCTACCAATAGTACTTTTGCCTTTTTATGTGCTTTACTACTACTACTACAGGTTTTATAATTCTCCGTTATTTCCTGATGTCAAAACTTTCAGAGAAAAATTAATTACAATCATAAAACAGTCACTTTTTTTTTTTTGTAAAATTGATATCAAGTAAATAATGGATTATCATAAAAATTGTAGATGTAAATGATAAAACTCCCAAATAACAATGCACAACATGCATTGTGCAAATTGATGTTCAAATGTTTTGACTTACAGGAGCTACGAGTGTGACTGATCTCACACTGTTGGGGTGCCTTGCAGCTAAGGCCAATGCAATAATGCAACCCATTGAATGTGCAACTAAATGGAAAGACTTCAAATCAAATTGCGAGATCACTGATTTCTCAATCATTTCGAAATGATCTCTCAATGTGTACAAGTTGTCTCTTGGCTTGGGGCTTCTGCCGAAACCTAATAGATCAACTGCAAACAATCTGTAACTAATTTTTTGATGATCTGATAAATTTGGAAACACTGTTTTGGTCCAAAATGATGAAGATGAGAGAAATCCATGCAAGAATATCACATTTTCGATGGCAGCCGTTGACCCTCTTGAACCTACCATGGCTTCTGTCATGCACATATACATCAAATGCCAAACACGTGTAAATATTAATATTGATTAATAATATACACAGAAAGTGTACAATATCAATATAGTATTTAAGGAGAAAAAAAAAAACTGTATAAAAACATTTTGGTTAATGCAATCAGATGTCCAGCTGGCAGTTGATTGTTGACTTAGAACTAGAGCAAATTTGAAAAATTCTTGAAGCTCCGCAATAGAGCTTGTATGCACATGTGTAGCTAGTTGTGAACAATTAACAGTAGACATATGAGACTTACATAGATAAAGGCTATATATATATTATACAATAATTTTCAGGTTCAGGCGATCACATTTTCTAAAATATGGATTTAGAGTTTCAAAACATTAAAAAAGGCTTTTACAACATTATAAAATTTTAAAAAATCATTTTACAATATTGTAAAAACCTTGTACAATGTTGTGAAACTCCCAATCCGTATTTTAAAAAATGTGAGTATCCCCAGGGGCGGATAGTGCTTACTGTTGGAGGGAGTCATGGCATCTGTAGACTTTAAAAAAATTTTAAAATTTTTAAAAGAAATATTAAAAATTAGGTATAAAAATATTGATTTGACCCCTGCACAAATAATTTGTAAACTTTATATATATGATGAAAATGTAATTTTATATTTTGTGAAATAAAGTCAAAGTGGCGGAATATTGTTTGATCTTTATTTTTGTTCATTGCTTTTTCATTCTGAAAACTAGAAAAATAGCCTTTTAAAAATTTGATAAAGTTTTGATCTAACTCTTTAAATTTTATTTTGTTAATTATTTTTTCATTTTATTTTCTGTTTGTACCAATAGCTTTAACTATCAATCAAAATCCTGAAATCAAAATTTGGTACAATTACAAGTAAAATTTTCAAATTCCGGCAACTACATTACATTTACATATAAAAAAAAAATCTAAAATCTACCCCTTATTAATACTTAAAGTTTGAATTTAATTAGTCCCTTGAGATTTACTTCAATTTCCACCCCTGAGTGTCCCCACTAAAAAATAACTGTAAATAGACAGAAGATTCTTATCCATATATGGAACTAATTTCTCACACAAAAAATGGATGATAGAGCACCATTGTGTGTGCGAATATATGTCAACAAAAATTGCGAGATAATCTCAGTGATTTCTCGGCTTCTCTACATTATTGATCCATATGGGAATAATCATGACACGCAAAAAATAGTTATTTGATCGAAGATAAGAAATAACAAAAATGAAATAACTTAATGAAAAACAGGATCACAACTAAATTCATGCATGAGTTGCATGCAAAATTAATAATAACTTGTCAGCAAGTGATTTACCTTGTAGAGGCTCCCTGATTTGAACATGAAGCTTCAGCTCGTCATCTTGAACACAATTATTCATCCAACAAACACAAGATTCACACCCACAATCAGACCATCTATGACTTTTTTTCATTACCGGATCAACACCACCTGTTTCCTTGGAGTCATCCAATTTCCTTGGAAATCCAAGGAACCCCATTTCCCGGAAAATATTTTTCCTCTCATGCAAAGTTTCTGACTCTTCGTTCTCTTCATTTTGAATTCCATAATTATTTCTTACGCACTGGCATGCAGAGACTTTCCCTTCAAAGAACTTGTCAAGATATCTGAATACAACACACAGAAGAACTTCGACAAAGTCAAGCCATAGGAAAACAATGAAA
Organism: Murraya koenigii; assembly: GCA_025617385.1. NCBI lineage: Eukaryota > Viridiplantae > Streptophyta > Magnoliopsida > Sapindales > Rutaceae > Murraya > Murraya koenigii. The sequence goes on along the minus strand of CM046814.1, from coordinate 22,595,084 downwards.
CTAAGGCAGTTGTGAAAGTTCGTGGCACATTTTCTCGCCCATTTTCCTGAGAAAGTCCCAGGAGACATTGAAGGAAAATAAGAGAGCATAAAGCTGTAATATGGCTTTAATTTCTTATTTGGACTAGCAAGTGTTTTGAAGGCTTGTTGGGCACAAATAACAATATACTATACAAATATTGGATTGATGAACGTAAGAGGTAAAATATAAGTTATTTATTTATTTTTTTCAATACAATATAACCTAGTTTATACGTGAGCTGTTGAAACTAATAACAAGTGAGGAACATGTTATGTGCTAGTTTAGTAAGTTAAATAAACATTTTTTTATATTATAAAGGGTTTGAAAATAGAGTTATAATTAATTTATATATATAATTAGTGTTGCTTGATTTCACACTAGTCTGACTGAGATAATTAATATAATAATGTTTTATTATACTAAGAAAATGGAAAGTTCACGTTTTCTATCTTTAATTTTAATCATGAGCAATATCATAAATTTAAACTTGAAAGCTTTATAAATGAGAAAGTTGTGTTTCTTGTCTTTTTTAAAAAAAAAAATTGTGTAAACTGATTGAAAAAATGAAATATTTTTTTGATTATTAATTTAATAAACCGTTCACATGAAGCATGATTCATGAATTATTTTGAAGGCTTTTGAAAATGCAAATGGCAATGTTGCTTCTTTTTCTAGGGTCAACCATCACACATACATTGGGTACAATTTCTATGTTTTAAAAGCCATCACAATTTCTTTCTCTATATATTAGTTATTAAAGAGAAATAAAATATAATTTTAAGACTTGTATTAACTTTTTATTGAAACATATTAAAATATTATTTTGATTCTCAAAGATTTTTTTTTATTTTCTTTCTCTATTATTTTATTACTTTATTCTTATAATTTTATCTGGTAAAATAGATCTTTTGAACTATTTAAGAGGGTTTAAAATTAGTGTTAATTTTTGTTTAATTTTCTAATCAGATTCTAAATTATAATGGTGCACCAACTTATTAATGTGCCGACCGATCATGCATGATGATGCGCGTTACACGCCTGTTTTTTTTTTTAAGCAAGAGTAATGGACAAACTTACTAATTTATTAGTAGTCACAATTAAAGTCAGAGTAATGGACAAACTTATCAATTATCAACTAATAATTGATCACACAATTTTTAGGCTAACTAATTTATTAGATATCACAACTAATTTTTAAAAACAAGAGTAATGGGCAAACTTATAAATTATCAACTCAAAATTGAACGCACAATTTTTAAGCTAACTAATTTATTACTCGTCACAACTAATTTTTAAAAGCGAGAGTAATGGAAAAACTTATCGATTATCAACTAATAATTGATCAATACCAAATTCTCAACTAATAATTGATCAATACCAAATTAGTTGTGATTTTTTTGGAATTCAAATATTAAAAATTGTGTAGTATTACTCTTATTAATATACTTTAGGCTAACTACTTAAATTCGAATCTAAAAAGTAGCGAGTTAAATAATTGATGAGTTGTCCATTACTCTCTCTTTTAAAAATTAGTTGTGACAACTAATAAATTAGTTAGCCTAAAGTATATTAATAAGAGTAATACTATATAATTTTTAATATTTGAGTTCTAAGAAAGTCATAACTAATAAAATTATAAAATTCATAATTTATTAGGAAAGGTATATACAATGTTGGGATCCCATGCATTGTGGCATTCTTCAATTTAAATTTAAACTCATAAAATAAAGGATGAAAAGCCAAAAATATTATTAGACAATGAGTCAACTTTGATTACTTTATCTTGAACAGCCAGCTGTTCATCAAGCATGACAAACTGACAAATAAGTTTATTCACTTTATGGACTTAAAAATCAACAATGGCCTCCGATATCCGATATCTAATAATATTTCTACCCCACAATCAATTTCTATTATTGCAACGAATAAAAGATACGTAATGGAATAGAGATTAATCTACAATATTAACAAACTGATAATTCAAAAATAAAATAGAAATATATAGGCTTGTGAAACTTAAGTTTTATAAGGCTTAGATAATTTCTTATCATGTAAGAATATTAAAAGTAACATAAACCATAATTTCATGTAATAGGTATGTTAAATGGGTGTTCAAAATAATATATACTCCATGATCAATTATATAATAATCCTTAAGTATATAAAACATTATGATATTTTAATATGCATTATTAAATTATATTAAAACATGGGTGATCAAGTAGCTTTTAGGTTACAAATAATTTCAACCATGAGTTTATTGAGTATATACAGTTAAATATATGTATTTAGTTGTGTCATTTATTAGTATTACACCATATGTGAATTTTATAATTAAAGCTTGGAAAATTCTATAATATCGTAATGAAATTACGGTATTAATATCATAATAGATATAAATATTATAAATTACACACAGGAACTAATAAATGTAAAGTAAAACATATAAATTCATATAAGATTATTAATTATTTAAAAAATTTTAACATTGTTTCTACAGAATTTTAGTAAAAAATATTTTATTCATTTACAAATATATTTTCTTTAATTAAACAAAGAAAAAAATTATTCATTAATTAAAAAAAATTATACTGAAAAAAATTAAATTTATTTAACCATAAATTCTACATTTATTATAGGACATTTGTATACTTTGTTTTCTCATTTTCTATAATAATATCTATTTATTACACAAGTTAATTAAATACATTTATTTATCTTGATGTAGATCAAGCAAAAATAAAATAAAAAAAATTCTTATATTATTAGACAAATGTATGATATATTAATAAAATTAGATATTATTTTAAGTTTTATACATACTTTATATAGTTTCAAACTTTTTATTCGCACTTACAGACTATTTATGGTTGTTGTTGAGGAAACATTGAAAAATAAAAAAATAACCTTATCTTATAACAATTATGAAAGATGTTAAAATAATATTATTTTAAATCTAATTTTGAAAATAAATTTCATCCTTAATAAAAAATCACATGTATTACATAAATATAAAATTAGCATTATTCAATTTAAATAAAAAATCAATAAATATATTAAGTAATATACATTAGAATGAGTTTTTATTTTACCATTATAAATTTTTTTTGTAGTAACACTTATATTAATTTATTTATTTTAGTTTTTATTCATAAGTTTTAGGCATAATCTATAAAATTTATTTTATTTTACTTAATGTTGATTTATTTGTTTTATTTTATATTTGTAAATTTTCATTTTATTTATCAGTAACATATCAATTTATTAATTTTATAGTAATTTACTTATTTTACTTTCTTTTTACAAATCTTATGTTCTATTTTTAAAATTTATTTTTATTTTACAGTTAGTGTTGATAGTAATTTTATATTATATTTGTAAGTTTTTATTTTGTTTACCAATAATACATTAATTTACTAATTTTATATTAATTTACTTGTTCTATCTTTCATTTACAAGTTTTATATTTCAATTTCAAAATTTATGTTTTATTTTGTACTTAATATTAATTTACTAGTTTTACGTTTTATTCTTAAATTTTTATTTTATTTATGAGTAATATATCAATTTATCAATTTTATAGTAATTTGTTTGTTTTACCTGCTATTTATATTTTCTTTTATTTTTAAAATTTAAGTTTTATTTTATAGTTCAGGTTGATTTACTAGTTTTAAGTTATATTTATAAGTTTTTGTTTTGTTTACTAGTAATACATCAATTTACTAGTTTTATGATAATTTACTTGTTTTATCTTTCATTTACAAGTCTTATGTTTAATTTCTAAAATCTATGTTTTATTTTGCACTTAATATTGATTTATGAGTTTTATGTTATATTTGTAAGTTTTTGTTTTATTTACTAATAATACATCAATTTACCAATTTTATATTAATTTACTCGTTTTTCCTTCAATTTATAAGTCTTATGTTTAATTTATTAAATTTATATTTTATTTTACAGTTAATGTTGATTTACAAGTTTTATGTTAAATTTATAAGTTTTATATTTCATTTATATAATTTTATACTTAATTGCGGTATTAATATTGTAACTTTGATCACGGCATTATAAAATAACCCTTACACCTTATTTATTTGATTTGTGTTATATCTTATACTTAATAGTAATAATTTTTGAAACATTTATGTTCAAAAAATTATCACACCACAAATTTAAAGGAGGTTGAAAAGTGATATTTAAATAAAACATGCTATTCAAATCAAATTGTTTCAAGCTCTAAGATAGTCACAGTTATTATGTATTGTCAAATTATGTATTGTCTAATGAAAAGTTTTATGCCAATATCATCCGAAAGAAAATCTACGTAGTTATTATAAGAGATAGTAAATAACTCTGCTTCTATGAATAAATATGCAGACATGGAACGATGAAATAGCATTCAGATTCCGAACATTATTACCCTGTCCCTGTCCTATTAATATCTGCTGATGATACCCAAATTTTCTCCAATGTCTCTGTAAAATCCTTCTCTCTACCAAGAATTACAGAGTTATGGTCGGCATTCTGAACTACTGTGACCTCTGCACTTGGAACTTTCCTCCTAATGTTAATACTGCACTCCATAGGGACAATTTGGTCACGATCACCTTGAATTACATATAGTTTTACTTTGTTCTCAATCAAAGATTCCAAATAATCATCCATATACTTTGCTCCGCCGCAAATCACATTATGCATGCTATGCCAAGCCGAGTGGTGTGTGTGCCTAGGAAGGTCCATTATCATGAAATTAAGATCCCTGAAAGAAGAAACAAAGATTAAACAGAGCCCAATGCAAGATATTTCAGTTGTTGGGTTTGCGTATCTCTCACACAAACACGCACATGACAATGACACAACATAGAAACGGTTACTACCTTCTTCGAGTAAGCAGCTTAAGTAAAGTCTCCCATGCTCTGTGATTCCGGCAAACAAAGAAGCACACACATCGACCCAAGTGCTCGTACCATGACATAAAAGCTGCACCAAACAGCAATGGAGGCCACAATCTCCTCCCAGCAAGCCTATCAAGCGCAGCGAAACTAGCTCCATCTCTTGAAGAGGGGAGATAAGGCTGAAAAAGTGGAAAACAGAAAGAATGAAATTTAAAGTAATGTAGTTGATATGATCACAAAAAGGAAATGAAAATTTAAAAAAAAAAACAAAAAAGCATACATATCCACCATATAAATTTTTTCACTTACAGGTGCTACAAGGGTGATTGATTGAACAGACTTGGAGTACTTTGCAGCTACAGCCAACGCGATTATGCAGCCCATGGAATGTGCAACCAAATGGAAAGACTTCAAATCAAATGGACAAATCACAGATTGTTCAATCATATCCAAGTGCTCTCTCAATGTGTACAAGCTATCTCTTGGCTTTGGACTTTTTCCAAATCCCAGGAGATCAACCGCAAACAGCCTGTAATTGCCCTGTACAGGTTCAGACAGATTTTGAAACACTGTTTCTGTCCATATTGAGGAAGAACAGAGAAACCCGTGTAAAAATATCACATTTTCAATTGGATTTCCCTTTAAACCTTCAGAAGAATCTGTCAAATAACATGCATAAAAGGTAAAATCTCAATGAGTAGCTGAAGTTGCTAACTATTTATCAGAACAAGAAACCAGCACCAAACAGACTAACAATTAACACGTGCTTGTGAGGCTGCATCAAGAGTTATGATTAGGATAAACAAAAGTAGTATCAAAATTACCCTGAGAGGGCTCTTTGACTACAAAGTGAAGTATCTTATCACCAGCTTTCATCCAAGAAACGCAAGACTCACACCCACAATCAGACCATCTATTCACCAACTGATGCTGATGATCGCTTGTAATTTTGTCGCGCTTTTTCCCTTTTCTTGGATACCCAAGAAACCCCATTTGCCTAAATAAATTTTTTCTCCCATGCAAAGTCTCCGACAGCTCATTTTCTTCTTCACCATCCGTCCTCCTTTCGCAGTAACAATGCGGGGACTTCCCTTCAAAGAACTCATCAAGGCATCTATATATTATGCAGAGTAAAGTTTCTAGAAAGTCAAGGCCTAGAAACAATATAAAACTGAGGATATTTTGCAAGATTTCGACTAAGCATCCTGCCCATTTTCCCGGAAAATTTGAAGCTGGAAGCATGGAGAAAAAGTGGCAACTGACAAGACTGGAAGGCCAAAGTATAAGATGATTGACGGCTTTGGTTGAACGACACATGTTGGCTTTGTGCTCCTTTCTGAAATGCGACCAGCACGGAACCACGTACTTCTGAAATAGTATTATCAAATTAGTCCCTTGCTTTACTGAAAATGATGTTTGAGTCCATAATTAATCACCTTTATTAAATTAATTCCTTTTTTCATTTTAAGATATCACCCAACACCATTAAATATTTGTCATATTTCAAAGAAAAATCACTATATTTAAGCCAAAACCGATTAGAATTGGCGAAGCTATTAGTACAAATATTTTAAAAAATAAGTCAAAACATATTAAGCACGTGAAGATGTTTTAAAAATAAAATATAAAAATTATGTTCACCAATTGTCACCATCAGTAAATGATTAGGTTAGCATTTAAAATTCTTGACATGAATAACCAACGGATCAAATCCATGCCGACCTAAATTTGGCATAACATGCTAACTGACATTGCCCCCCTTAAACAATACGGACTAGTTTGATACAAAGAGTAAGGTATAATTATAAATGTTACTTCTGTAAATTACAGGGATGGGTTTGATATAATGAAGATGAGAAATTTTGTCGTATTAAGTGGGTCTCTATTGTCCACACCCATGCTGCCATGCATGGCTGTTGCCTGTTCGCCGGTTTCTGCAAATCGATAACAACTGTTTGGTTCTTGGTCCGGCCACAAAGCAGGATTTTTATTATTATTATTTTTTTGAAGTATTTACAAATTATTAAAATTATGTATTTGGTACTGGTAATATAGAGTACTCATATTTGGATAAAAAGACATTGACAAAATTCTTATAAAATGAACTATAACATCGCTAGTGTTAAAAGGAAAAAAAAAATTAACAATTCAATATCAAAACTTGTTATAACTCATTTTGTTAACATTTTATTAGTCTTTGGACTCTTTTTAACATTTTTTAATAATGCAATATAGTTGGCCCGTTTTCAATAATACAGTCAAAGAAAATTATTAAATGTTAATAATCCCCGACTCACCGTCTGTTCCCAATTGTTATAATTAAATATACTCCTTTCCAAGATCGAAGAGCTAAATTCCTTAACAAAAAACTCCAAATTCCTAAATGCTTTTCAGATCGCAAATAGCATGCAACAAAAATACGGCAAATGCCTTTCGAATCTCACAGAGCTAGTTTTAAAATGCGGCGCTGGACTAAATTACATACAAAGCCTAAACTACGTTAACCTTTATTGGTAGAGAAATGACATCTAAATTGCAACGCCAAGGTTGCATCAACATATTCATGGCTGAGAGCCTGAGGGAAACAGTAATTCACTGCGTATTCTCAAGTATTGTAACCTTCTTAAACTGTGTGATGATGAAAAAATCATGGCTTGCTACAGGAGACCTCAAAATGTCCTCTTTGTCATCACAATCTTGTGCCGTTTGGAAAGGTCTGTTTCTCTGAATGTTACGAGGAACAAAAATTTGAAAACATGAATAAATTATATATGTATAGTACATTAAACAATACCAGAATTGAAATCTTCTGTGTTTCCTTGGCTACTATCTCTTTCTTTCTTTATCGGCTCAGAGCTAACAATCGGAAGATTTCTTCGATACTGTTGAGATGTCAACCTCCTTTCTAATGGTGTTTTCCTCTTGCTTACAACAAACCTGTTCACTCCTTTCCGCATTGGCATTATTGATGGGAAATCCTCATCTGGGATCTGACTCAACTCTGATATATCCTTGATCTGGGCGACACGTCGAAACCACCTCTCTGCCTTGGCCTCCTCAGACATATCTAATGGATCCGGTTCCTTCACTGCTGACCCCTCCAGGCTCTTTCCAGTCCAGCTACTTCTAACATTCTGATTTTCAGCTGGTTGAGATGGACACCCGGACAAATTCGTAGTCTCCTTTGTAGAATATCCGCTACTCTGGTTTTCAGCTGGCTGATATGAACTCTGAGCTGAATTTGTCATCTCCTTTCCAGAATATTCATTACTCCAATTATTGTTGCTGGTAGGCAGACTATTAAAATTCTTCTGGGTTGAACTTGCACTGGTAGATCTCTCATAAGCTGAAGTACCTGTCTTCATTCCCTCTACATTCTCTCCAATAGATTTTGAGTTCCATCTTCCAGAACCCGGCTGCTGGTTTTCCATCTGTTGCATGCCATCCAAATCAGGCACTGCAGGTCTTGCATCATTCAACTTCTCTGGCATCAAAGAATTTGAAGTTTCGCCAGCAGCTTTAGCAGTTGAATCTGCTCCCACTGGCTCCTGCCTGTCCTTCTTCGCAAAGTAGTCAGGTGGGAAGGGCACAAAGGGAACGAAATTAGTATTATTAGCTTGCTCCATAGCCACACGTCTCCTGTACATTGGTGAAGTCAAAGAACGATCTTTCATTTTGTTAACTACAAATCGATTCTCTCCTTTGCGCATTGGCATGATCTCTGAGAAGTCATCATCAGAAACCGCACTTGTCACATCAAAGTTTTCCACCTCAGCAACCCTCTTAAACCATCTCTCAGGTTTGTCAGCTTGTTCATTTTCTTTAGGCCTGGTCTCCATTTGGTTAACAGGTTTCTCAGAGAGCTGCAAATGGTCCACAGAGTTGTAAAATTCTCTGCCCTGAGAAACTGCACCAGTTTGTTTAGAGGTATCAGAAGCATCTGATAGATAGTTCTTGGACTCTGCATGCATTCTTTCATCTACTTTTGCATTCTCAGTTTTCTCAGCAAACATATCTGCGGGTAATGGCACAAATGGGACATAATTGGAATTGCTTCCTCTCGGATATCGCATTGAACCTGCACTAGAAAAAGATGAAGAACTATCTGCACTAGCATTTTGGTCAGTACTGACACTGTCATTATTTGATTCAGAAGAAATTAATGAACGACCGAAAAGTTCATCTAATTTACGGCTGACTTTTTTATCAGGGGTCTCATCCACAGCTCCCATCTGGAGCTCATCACCCCCAGACATACCATCTTTGCCCAAGTTTCTTTGATACTCAGCATTAGCAAGCCTTCTCTCAAGGGGTGTCTTCCTTGTGCTCACAACAAATCTGTTGACTCCTTTCCTCAGTGGCATAATTTCAGGGAAATCTTCATCTGCTATATTACTCAAATCGGAGGTATTATCCAGCTGGGAAACCTTACTAAACCACTGTTGTTCCTTCTCTTTGTCAGCAGCCTGCTGCCTATCAATATCATCCTCAATTGCAGAGCCCCCATATCCATGTCCTGAACCTGATCTTGAATCAGCAGTAGCATATAAGGATTCTCCAGGTCGCTTGCAATCACACCTCAAGCACTCCATATTCCTCGCATAGTTAAAGAAGTCACATCTGAAAAAGGGAAGCTACAAGCAAAATCACCACTGGCCAATTGAATAGAAGCAGTATCATTAACAGCCCCTTCAAAAGAAACATAGTAAGAGAGAAATACTCACTGAGGACACTCCCACTCCCCCCCAGTCAGCTGTCTCTTCGGTCTAGCTTCATCACACTTGAGGCATTTCACATTCCTCGCAAAGTTCATAAAACTACACCTGCTTAATGCAGATGAAAATACACAACTATCAATCAAAAAGACAATGGCCAAATGTTCACAAAAATGAGCAAGTTATGAATTTTATTACATGTTACTTCATCCAATTCGGTATAGTACAAAGTGCTGCTAAACTAAACTGTAAAAGGAGGAAGAAAAAGAAATTCAAATTTGTAAAGGTTTTAAATGATATATGAAGCTAAAACCTTACGCTGACATAGTAAATTGCAAGAATAGAAGGCACTTGAAACGAAAATACTGAATACTCTACCTCGGGCAAATCCAGTCGCCTCTTTTCATTTGAATGTTTTGCTCTGAGGTCCTTGGCATTTGCCCATATCTATCAGGGAACTGATTTTGCACAGAAGCAAAGTTTGATGCCAGAGTACCATAGCTTAGCTTGGCCAATTCACCCAATAGATTTCGAACAGATGATTCAACAAGTTCCCTATTGTGCAGATTGTTTGATTCCAAAGAAGCAGCGAGATCACTTGCATAACTCAACAAAAACTTCATCAAATCAACTGTGTTTGCCTCATCAAAATCGGAGACCTAAAAGAGTAAAAGATGGTAAGCAACATGGATGGCACTGGATCAGTTAGTTGTAACTTCCATAATCAATTTAAATCTTTTTAATAAAATGCATAATTGTCAAGAGAAGATGCAAGTTTCCCAATAAATTTTAAGTTCAATCAAAATAATAATAATAATTAAGAAAAATGAACAAATTTGTACAATACTTCAAGATACTTTTAGTTCATGTTAATTTTCATAATCTAAGTTTAATAAAAAGTACAAAAGCTCCAAAAGTTAACTGCCTGGTTTTGACTATTCTTGGAATATCAGTGCATAAGATAGTTGACTAAACATTTTTTCTCCATCTTCCATTGTTAAAATCCTATTATCTCCTATCCACAGGTATCACTTAGTTTAAATGATAGGAAAGATTATATTAATCATGATTTGGAAAACCTCTGAAAAAGAAAATGTTTTGTGGAAATAGAAATCAACGATAAACGGTTCCATAGCATGAGTGACAATTTTCCAGAAGCCCATTGCAGGAAGAAACACTAAAAAATCAAATAATTCCAAACTTAATGAGGAACCAATGGGCTTATAGCCTAGTGGGAGAGCCATTGTACTCACAATGTTGAGAGCAAGGGTTCGAGTTCCTATAAAAATATTTATAGGGGTTATTTAAAAAAAAAAAAAAAACTTAATGAGGAAAATTCACTTTCGGATGACAGGAATTCGTCTGATTTTTATTATCTTCTCTAACCTGTATGCAGAAAGTAAATTAAAGGACCGCATAAGCTACACATTAATTGGCTTCTTTCTAACTACAGAAAGTTTTTCATCTAACCTGATACCCTAGGATTCGTACTGTATCAATCTAATTAAAAGTTTACATAAGACAGTGGCAAATACCTCATCTTAAAGACTTAGGAACCACAGACTTAAGAATATAACACATCAATACTGTTCTATATTATTCCAGTAGCCAATCATACACAACAAATAATTAGTTTGCATACAATTAACTTTAATAAATCCTAACAAAATCAACTTACAAGGAGTTTCAAATTACATCTTCCAAAATAAATACTACAGTTAGATCAGCAGCGATTAAATTGTCTGCCCAAACATGGTAACTCTAATTGCGTATATAAAGCTATGGAGCTACTCTGTAACCATTTCTGAAACCACAATCTATTTTACCAGACCGAATTTATTTATATAATCATTTTTCTATCCTTATAGAATCATCGAGAACACTCAAAATATTGAATTCAAAAACTGATCAAACACGAAATTATGAAGTTAAGTTACCTCATGTCGCAAGAATGATTTCATCCTCCTCACAGATTCATCCCCATTTCTGAACAAAAACGGCGTGCCGTTTTCAAAAATCACCTCGACGTCTCTCCTTGAGACCATCCTACACATCCCACACAATAACCAAGATAATAAAAGTTTCGTTTTAACAAAATAAAATAAAATAAAATAAAAATCTCAGGAGTCACAGAGTAATAACTAACGTCAACAGATTGGGCCTATCACGCGCGAAGGAAAGGCAAGCGCTGGCAGCGCGTACGAAGTCCTCAGGCAACTCCGCGCCGGAGACGTAAGCGTCGTCAGCATGTAAGCGGTTGAAGCCGCCGCGAGCGGAGAGGCTATCCAGAAGCGCGTGAAATTCGGGCCAGGGGTGGGACACGCGCGGGGGGAGGGGGGAGTGGGGTTGTGTGTGGAGTTGGCGGGAGGAGGACTTGATGTGGAGTAAACGCGTGGTGGTGGGGCCCAGCGGTGGTGGGAGAGGGAATTGGAGGCGACGGGGGCGTTGACATCGTAGTTGGCGGTGGGAGAGGCGGAGGATGGAGGGGCAGCGGTGGCGGAGTTGAGGGGAGGGAGTGAGAAGGAAGAGGAATCGAGTGGCGCCGCCCATTTGTTGCTGCTTTAAAACCTTAACTGGGGCTTATCTTATGTTATGCTAGTGTTACGGGCATTGTGGCTCTATATCTTTTCAGATCTTCACATGCAACTGGAGAAATGAAATCTCAAACTATCTGCTTCCGAAAAACAAGAATAATATAAGTAAATAACGAAATTAATTAATTATATTAAAATATATATATATATATATATATATATATATATATATATATATATAATCAATTGAAGAATTGAGTTAATAATTCTCACAAGAGTTACATATTTTGATTTAAGGAGTATTTATTTACTTATTTCACTTTAAAATTTAATCTTTACATCCACTTTTTAATAAAAACTTTTATTATAAAAAAATTATATAAATTATCGTTAATGTACAATTTATTACAATAAAAAATAATAGTATTGTTATTTAGAGCACTCGTTTAATGCATTCATTCAATGTTATCGTTTTTTTTTTATGTCAAATTTTGAAAATTTTCTTTTTTTACTTTATGGCACTATCATAAATATATTGTTTTAAATAGATTTTGAAAAGCGAGAAAAGTGACAGTCAAAATTTATCAAATAACAATAAATTTAATTTTTTGAATTGAGAGATATTTCATTAAGTTGTGTAGTGTGTGCTATTTTGGGTGTTTCAAGGCTAAGGAGTGGGAGAGAGTTGATGATGGTGAGAGGAGGATGTTTGGAGAGGTGCCTTAAATTTGTAAAACAAGGAAAATGAGGTTAGAGGTGGAGTCGGTGTTAGTTGATGACCAGACTCTGACGCTAAAGTCAATTGCTTAAGTTTTTTGGGAGTAGAGAGCTTCTAAGCTTTCTGAAAATAGAGGGTCAAGTTCAAGGAGAGGATTTTAGGCTTATGTAATATGTGTGTAGTGAATAGTGAAAATAATATGAAAGAAAAAACATAACTATTCTTCTATATAACGTATTTGGGGTACTTCACCACATGGTGAATTCTCAATGGCGATCCAACTGTTAACTTCAGAATATTATTTATCTTTTTGTTTTTATTACACCTTTTTCGTCGTTAGGATTACATGTGGGGAATAGTGGAGGCGTTATTTACTAGATGTTGTTATTTTGTGACATATAGAGTATACTATTGTACAGTACAAAATATTTCTATAGGGGCTGTCTAACAACTATATGTGGGTTGTTTTATCTGTTTGACAGATACAACAGTTGTTTGTCTTCTCCTTTTAGACAAGATATTTTATATTTGATTTTTTCAAATAAAATATTATCTTTGGCAATAGAGATAGCTAGCGTGGTGATTATTTTAGAGATTGTTTAACTATTTCGATTTTTGTACAGTATATCTTTTAACTCATCTAGTATTGCAAGGGTAGCCTAGGTAACCCTCGAGTACCTAGGGTACCCTTAATGACCAAAGATGTTTGGGATAGGTCGAGCACCTCAAATATCTTAAGTGATATTTTTAATTACAGAATTTCATATTTGACACGTGGCATTTCATTATTACTTTTTCATTTCTTCCCCAAACAACATCCTCATAGTTTGTTTTTGGCAAAAATAATTGAACTAAAAGAAACTTATGACAGAATTATGAATGACACATGGCAATTAACCAACCTACCACCTGTTGGGTTGAATAAGGAGGTATCTTGCCTATCTTTATTTGGGCTCGCCATATGCATTTTTAAGTTAGAAATCGCCCCATCTTTTCATCTTTCTCAGTTTTCAGGTCCAATAAATCTAAATCTTTGGAAGACAAGAGGGCTAACCCAAGAGACCTTAAGCGTATTAAAGTCAAGTTTAAGATTTCTTTCTCCATTCTCTTTAGGGTATTTCACAAGAGTGAGACCTTAGAGTATCTTGTGACAAATAGGATAGCCTTTCAGATTACCATTTTCGACTTGAGATTCTATATACCCCTCCAGGCCTTTTTTATAAAAATGTTGATCTATTTGCTAGTTGCCCTAAATAATTGTCTTTGCCTAGTTAAAAGTGTGGACTAACCTTCAGATATTATGGTCGATGGTGAGTGGGGCTAGAGTACCCTATTTAATGATGAGCATGTAGAGGTTTACAATATAATGAAGACAATATGTGCCTCGTTTCTTCTCTCTTTCGGGACTCCTTGTGATTTTATAGATGTCACATGAATTAAGGGAAAATATTCCATTTGAGAGGTAAAGAAAGAGGTGAGTGATTTTGAAAAGATGATTCAGGTTTTACAGAGACAAAACAACGTATTAATGTTGATAAATTGGAGAAAGCTGGGTTGATTAGTGAAATCCCTCTATCCCCTTCTAAAGATAGGCCATGTATAGTTAAAGGGTATCACTAGGATACTCATTCCTCCCATGTATTTTGCTTTTGTTCTATGCATGTATTTATGCAATTGACCTATTTCCTTTATGCATGGCGTGGGGTACCCCGGGTGCAATTTCTTAAAGGATGCCTTGCCTCATCGTACTCTGGAGTAAAGTCTTGGTCACAAAACTCCTCTCTCGGCAGTTCTAGGGGTACCTCAAGTACCCACAAGAGAAAATTGGCTCCCTCTTCTCTCTGTTTAGGGATTTTGCCAAAGAGAAACTTAATATAAAGGCAAATGAGAAAGTCACACACCTTGCTAGATGAGAACATCACCCTATAAACGACTACTGATTTGGATAGGTTGGAAAGGGCGGAGCTGATTGATCAAATTTCCCCATTTACTTATGAGGATGAACCATCAAATATGGGTAGAGGGTGTTATGGGGGGTACCCCACCATCACTCATATTTTGTTTTCTGGTGATTGGCAGGTATGGGTTGCTCTGGTGAGGACTTTAATGCCTTCCTTAGCCATTTGAGAAATTATTTGTCGGTTGCCCTAAGACTTACCTCACCTAAGGGTACCCTTCCTCTGTGTGTTCCAGGGACGAAAACAAAATCACATAACTCTTCTCCTGGTGGTTTTAGGGGTATCTCGATTATCCTAAAAAGAAATATGGACCTTCATCTCATAAAGAGAAGCTATTTCGAGAGAACAAGATTTTGAAGGAACTCATTAATGATGTTTCAATGATAAAGGTTGTCTAATGAAGGACCTTGACAAGCTTAAAGATAAGCACGAGGACTTGGTATCTCAACAGAATGAGATTATTGACAATGCCTTTGATCGTATCATAACTGAGGCATGCAATGTTGATCTAGGGTTGGTGATGCCAATAGTGGAGAAGTGAGTAGACAAGTTTGACTATTTTAGGAGGTTTCGTGACCGAAAGGGAATCCCATGTACCTCATTTAGAAAGCCCATAGAGGCCATTTAGTGTACCTCAGCCAAAATCACATCAGGCACCCCGACTAATGAAGTTCGCACATCTAGCACTTTTGTTGATTCCCCTATTTTAAGAGATAAGGTGAAAATGATCCACTAGCTGCGTAACTTTGTTTAGCATTGCTATTATTTATTGTCATTTTTCCCAAATTATGTACTTAAAAACTATTTTTTTGATTTTATGCTATATCTCTTTTTGTCGAAGTATCTGAGCTGTCTGGATGATATACTCGCAAACTCTTTTCATTTTGTGATTGTATGTAATGATATTTTTGGCTACCATAGCTTTAGATGTTGCCATATGGGCAGAAATTTTAGGGATCTCTCTTGAATATTCGATACATTCTGATGACTAATTTCGGACATGTCAGCTTAGATATTCACTAAACTTCCTCTTCATTCAAGGTGGAGCACCTTAGTTTCATTATGCATATGACAATTCGTGATTGCTACTCATCTTTAAGAGATTGTAAAGATTCTTAAAACGTATCAATAACCAAAGTATTGGTGTAATAAATTGATTAAGCATGTAAATCCACAATTAGTGTAATAATAGAGGCAAATAATGATTTTTTGGCATATCTGAAGAATGATTTTGTGGCGTGAGGTACCCAGGTACCTTGAGCTTATCTTATCAAATGACAATCCTACTTTTAAATCTAGAATATTTCTTGTCATTTTGTCTCCATTACACATTTTGGACAGTTATGATTGCATGCAGAGCAATGGAGGCATTATTTACTGGTGTTGTCATTTTGTGACATGCAAGATATGTTGTTGTATAGCACAAAATATTTGTACAGGGGTTGTCTGACAGTTGCAGATAGGCTGCTCTGTCCTTTTAGCAGGTATGATAGCGGTTTGTCTCATATTTTTTAACAAGATATTTCATTTTTTATTTTGTTAAATCAAATATTATATTTTTACAATAGAGACAACCCGTGTGGTGATTATTTTGGGAATTGTTTGACAATCTCGATTTTTATACGGCTTGTCTTTTAACTCATATAGTGTTGCTGGGTACGCCAGGTAACAATCGGGTATCCTAGGTACGTCTTGGGTACCCTATGTACCTTTAATGATTAAAGTTATTTGTGATAGGTCGGGTATCTCAGATGTCTCATATATTAGTTTTAATTACATAATTTTATATTTTAGACGCGGTGATTCATTATTGCTTTTCTATTTCTTCCCCAATCATATACTATTTTTATTTATCCAATCTTTTATGATATAATACGAAAGCAAGCTTACGCTAATTTATTGAAATTGAATGGTGTTGATTAATAAGCATTATTTCCGACAAAAAGTAGGGCATTTTTCATAACATGATTGATTTCGTTGAGTGTTTATGGCACTGTAGTTGCTTGCAAATTAAAATATTAAAGAAGGTTACTTTAATCATAGTAGCCAAGCCACCATGATCAGAAATTAAGAGAAGACAAGTGGTTGGTGAGATAAATAATGCATATGAAAAAAAATGAATTTGTTGTTTTCGCATAATTAATTTTATGACCAAATTTATTTTATTAAAGAAAGAAATTTTTAAAATTACATTTTGAGTGAACTTAACGTTATATGAGTGTTTATCGTAAATAAATATAATTAATTTAAAGGGTTTATCATGAGTGCTTTTTAGTATTTTAAGGAGTGTAAAGAAAAAAATCAATTTTTAAATTTATTATATGAGTTTATAAAGTAATAAAGTGTTTCAAATATTTTTTAGAGCACAAATAATTATTTTTTAAAATTTATTTTCATAGCCTATATTTTTCAAAGAGACTATGCACAGAAAAATCAAAATGATTTCGGGTTTTGAAAATTGTCGGATTAGTTATATATATATATATATATATATATCTAGTATTTCTCTAGTGAGGGTATCTTAAATTTGCCAATGTGAAGATATACACTAAAATATAAAAATAAATAGATTTTAATAAATTAAAAACGGTCTTTTTTTTTATCTATTAGTATATTAAAAATTATATTTTTTTATCTCTTAATGACGTCCTCACTAGAAAATTATATATATAGTCCTGATCTAACCTAAAAAAATTATTAAACTGTGTGGTTTAACAATGTAATGACAGTAGAAATTATTAAGCCATGTGATTTAATAATATAATGTATTGCATAATGCTATTAAACCGCACGGCTTAATAACTTTTCTAAATTTTAATAAAATATAGGATGTTAGATCTGTTGGAATTATGTTCTCTTTAAAGCATATTGATTTTCTTATTAATAAAATATTTCAAATATTTATTCAGATATTTTGAATTGCATTAATATTTTGAGCAAAGTCCATTTAATCATATTATATGTATTTATGCGATCACCATGTGGATTCTGGAAGACATAAATACTAAGTTATCTTATGATTAAATAAATTAAGTTCATGATTGATAAATAAAGTTTGGTACTTTATTTAGGTATAGATCGTAATAAATTCATTGAGTGATTTGTCTTAATCATGTATGAATTTATTGATGTAGTTTGTCTACATTGAATCGGATCACATATGAGATTTAATTAACCTAGTAATAACCGTCGGACTTATTAAATCTCATAGGCATTGATTCTTGTAATCTTAATCTTGAGTTAGTTATGATTTCATGATTGTAGTTGTTATTTCATTTGAGTTACCAATGGGCATGACATACACATGTAGTCTAGATTACCGAGTATCTTGGTGGGAGCAATTACAAGTATTGAAATTGTAGATTAACAATATAGAATTTGTACGACACATCTCTTGATGGGTTTCGATCTTGATCATAGAATTTTCCGGCAGAGTGTCTCAACATAAATAAGTATGTTGAAAATGATCATTAGAGAAACCAGGTAAGTATCGAGGAAAAAGATGTAATTAAATTGATTGGACGATTGAGATATCAATTTAAATTAACGATGTGGTACAAATGATTGTGCGATAAAGAAATCAATGTGGCTTAGGCGAATTATATTCGAGCATACAATTATGGAGGTCGGTTCAATCTTATAGTGGAGTAGAATTGGAATTAAATAATTATATTTGTTTAATTACAAATTTAATTATTATAGTCACTATTGTATGTTCCCAAATGATCCCGGATTAGCTTCATTTAATTGACAACACCATCACTTGGATCCAAAGCAAGAAAAATTGGCATATTAGATGAAAATTATAATTATAATATTTGTTAAGGCCTAGTATGTTATATTAAAAGTATAAATAGAGACTAGTAATGTTTTACAAGTTAGTCTCCTAGTTTATTCAGCATTCCTTCCACTTTTAAGTAAGTGGAGAGATAGTTAAAGAAGAATTCTATTTTAAATAGAAATCCTAATCCTAACATACTAGGGTTTTCATAAGATATTATAAAAGAGCTTTATACTCTTAAATTGAGAGCTAAGAGGAGAACCCAGGGATTAAGAAAAATAAAGAATGTATCTAAGAGGCAGGTTGCAGATTGGGAAGTGGTGAAGCAGACGCCCATGCGTCCAGGTGTTGATCAAACTTGAGTCATAGCACTGGAAGATAGTTTGAAGGCGGATCTATAACTCTCAATTGTTCATCTTCTCAAAACATCAAGTATGAATTTCAGATTACTTAATTATTATATGTTGTATGAGATCGGTCCTAAAAGGTTTTAATTGAAAAATTGAAAACCTAGTTTTATTCACTTCGATTGGTATCGAGCCATCTCATAATAATATATAAAATTATGTAAGAAATCTATCTTGTTAATTATGTATTAGAGTAGCATAATTTATTTAGATATATATTATTTGTTAATATATGAATAAAATACGTCTTGGATTATCTCAATTCATGGTTAGAGATTTGTTTGTATTTTTTTGGATTTAGTAACAAAAGGGTGGTCTATTATCACCATGTTTCCCTTTTGATTTAATTTTATGTTTCAAAAAATTATTTTGTTAAGTATTAGATTGAAATTTGTAAAATAAAAAAAAAAAAATTTTCCGGAGCAAGAACCACAGCGGACGAGCCAGTAGCACCAAGACAGCAGGATGCGCGCGCTGCTCGCGCTCGCGCAACACGCCAGCACGCGCTGCTCGCGCAAGCAGGACGCTCACTGCCCTCGCTCAGACCCCGCGTAGCAAAACTCGCGCAGCATGCCCGCGCGCACGCAGCAGCAGCAGCTGCTGCAGCAGGTTGCACGCGTGGCTCGCGCAGGCTGCAGCTCATACGGACAGGAGCAGCAACTGGAACAGTGGGCAGCGGGCTCGCGTGGACAGCGGCAGCAGCTGGAGCTGTGGGTAGCGGGTCGCTCGGCAGCAGCAATATCGGATCTCCGGCGCTGGCAGATAGAGCATCTTCGGCTTGACAGCGGCGGGTGCCCACCGTAAAAGGAACGAACAGAAGCTCAGCGGTTTCTTTGCTGATGGCGGTGGAAAGAAAGCGGAAAGAAAAATACAGATTAGGGTTTTGTGTGGTAAATATCACTTGAATCCCTTTA
>CM046814.1:22464435-22575041 GCA_025617385.1 Murraya koenigii | reverse complement strand
TATGTTTCAAAAATTATTTTGTTAAGTATTAGATTGAAATCTGTAAAATAAAAAAAAAAAAATTTTCCGGAGCAAGAACCACAGCGGACGAGCCAGTAGCACCAAGACAGCAGGATGCGCGCGCTGCTCGCGCTCGCGCAACACGCCAGCACGCGCTGCTCGCGCAAGCAGGACGCTCACTGCCCTCGCTCAGACCCCGCGTAGCAAAACTCGCGCAGCATGCCCGCGCGCACGCAGCAGCAGCAGCTGCTGCAGCAGGTTGCACGCGTGGCTCGCGCAGGCTGCAGCTCATACGGACAGGAGCAGCAACTGGAACAGTGGGCAGCGGGCTCGCGTGGACAGCGGCAGCAGCTGGAGCTGTGGGTAGCGGGTCGCTCGGCAGCAGCAATATCGGATCTCCGGCGCTGGCAGATAGAGCATCTTCGGCTTGACAGCGGCGGGTGCCCACCGTAAAAGGAACGAACAGAAGCTCAGCGGTTTCTTTGCTGATGGCGGTGGAAAGAAAGCGGAAAGAAAAATACAGATTAGGGTTTTTGTGTGGTAAATATCACTTGAATCCCTTTAGTTCTGTATATTTTTGTTTGGGTAAAAATTAGTTTAACTATTATGTATTTAAGTCCAGAAATAGTTTTTGAACTTGGTAAATCCTAGTTTTAAATCCAATAAAATTTGGGTATAATGGATTAAAATGCATGGATATAGTTTAAACTCATTAAGTTTATTTTTTGTCCAAAATTTTTTACTTAAAATTTTATTTTATTTTCTTTAAAATTAAAATTTGGACCAATAATAAATTTAAAGTCCATATTAGCCAAGGCCATCAATAAAGATAATCCAAGAGAAGAAGATATTGACATGAAGCCCAATGAAGATTAGGTTTAGGGTTAATATTTTATTAGGAAAACCATGAATTGAGATTATTTAAATTTTACTATATGTTGTGTTTTGGATGTGAACATACTGACGATAACATGTCATATAGAATAGGTAGTCTCATCTCTATGCATAATAATATATGTCATTCATATAACATGAATTCATGCATATTGTTTGAAATTTACAAATGCTTAATAATATAATATATCACTTAGATAATATTATAGGAAGCATGCAATTAACAATATATGAATGTTTTAAAGGAAAAACCAACTTTAAAATATTGAGTGGGAGAGGAAAATTCAAGATAATTTTTCCACGGGCTCCATTGTTAGTTCAATAATAAAATTATATATATACCTCGACTTTATGATACGGTGATGCTCCCTACTGGAGGTATATATATTAGACATTTTATTTGATGAACTTCTTTAAAGATAAAATCGAAATATTTTTCAATCATTGATCACCTCAGCGGTGGCTACATGATATGAGAAATACGTAGATTGAAACAATGGTTATACACTCAACAAAATTTGTTATTAACCTTCCCAACGAAGCTACGTTAATAAAATTTTGGCCTTAAAAGATAAGCGATAGTTATTTATCATATTACGACATGAAAGTAAATAATCTAATGGTTAATTGGAGTGCAGTAAGTGGCGGCATGACTTCCCAACGGATAGCTTGCTAAAGTAGTACTAGATTATCGCTATAATAAAATAAAATGCATTTATGGTTTTTGCATTTTAAAATTTTATTGTGAATGTTATATCGATATATTTATGCATGTATGTTTTATTTTTAGAAAATGTCTTCCATCAACCCATCGTTAATCATCACGGTTAAAAATGAACTCATCTGGTGACAATTACTTAGATTGGAAACGCATGATCTATTTAATATTCTCACTGCTTAAAGACTACAAATATGTTCGACCCAGTGATGCCCTCCAAGTACTAACGTTATACGATTATAGAAATAAGAAGGAGTCTTATGAGAAATGGTGTGAGGCTAACAAAATGGCTAAGCGCTATATATTGGCTTCGATTTCTATGGAGCTGCAGAACAAACTTTGGAGCATGGAAGCGACCACTTGAAATATTGGCTAGTCTCCATCGGATGTTTGGGCGGAATCATTGATTACGCCAAAGAAGCGACGTTAAAGCGTGTCATCGATACCAAGATGGTAGAAGGTACAAGAGTTCGTGATCATGTCCTCGACATGATGGACTATTTGAATGAAGTTGAGATTCATGGTGTTAAGATCGATGATAAAACAAAGATCAACATGGTGATTGAATCTTTCACGATACATTCGGAGAGTTTAAGGTCGACTATATCTTAAGCAATGGAAATATGACCTTAGTTCAATTGATGTACTGAACTACATGCTATAGAAGAATATTATCATAGCAAAGAACTTCCTAAACAAGAATTCTCTTTAAAGTCTAAGTCGAAAGATAAGGGTAGGCAAAGAGAATTGACACGAGGAATCAGTCTACTAGTAAAGATAGCGAAGTCGAAGGCAGGTGCTTTAAGTGTGGACGGAAGGGTCATCGGAAGAAAGATTGTCCTAAGATTATTAAAATCGAGTATAGGAAATCTTTAAGCTTCCTAATTAGTTCGGTTTTCTATTGATTAATGCAATAGTGAATTACGAGATAACTAATTTTATTTGTAAATTCATTTATTTGGTTTTCGGAAACCAAGAGATTAAGTGAAGAAAGCTTTAAGCGAGATAGAAAAATATACTTAGTTTATATCGATTGAGAGGAATAGATCAATTTTATGAGACTTTAAGTTTTGATATTTGTCTTTGTATTCCAAACATTAGAGGAATTTAATTTGAGTGGCTTGTTTTTAATAAACGAACGCATCTGTTATTTTTGATCCTCTGTTAATAACTCATTTTTGTACTTTACAAGAGAATTAATATCATATAAGTCTATTGATATGTTCAAAGCAAGATATAATGATAAAAAGTATATTATTTATCCCAGAAAAAGAAATGTTTTTCCAAAACCAATGGCACCTCTAATATTTATGCTTAAGTCATATAAACTATAATAAGATTTCATGAGAATGATTAATAATAGGTCATTCCTAACCTATTTGAAGATTGATCATTGATACTCTACAAATCTTATTTAGAAGAGTAATATGACAAAGTAGCTCATTTTGAGCTAAAAGAAAGCGTAATATTGTATGCATGGAATTAATGCATACAAATGTATGTGGACTAATTAGTTTACATGTAAGTAGAGGTTATGAGTATTTTATCAATCTAATTGATAATATTCGAAGCATTTATGTTTGTCTAAATGTGTCATGATTCAGTGGCTTTTGAAATTCAAAAGAGTAACATGGATAAGACAAATAAATAATCGAGACAAGAACATAAAGAACTTCGATCTAATCAAAGCAAAAATATCTCTCAGAGAATTCAAAGTCCATTTGGTTTGTAAAATGACATAATAGTGTCATTATATGGACAAACAAAATTCTTTTGGATAAAATAAGATGTATACTTAGCGATTTATCATTTACCTTTTTTATTCTAGATACCAGTATTTAAAAACTGCATAGACTATTGAACTTAGTTTTATCTATATAAATGCCTATTACTCCATAGAATTATGGAGATGTCACAAACTTAAATTGTGACGCATCTATAGTTGGAGATTTACTAGTATTTATACCAAAATTATAGGCAGAAAAGATGGATTCATGTTCAAAAGTATGCATGTTTTAGGTATTCTAAAGGAATAAAGGAAAGTCTAATTAATAGACCTCAAGATAGGAATGTATTTGTAAACATACACTATACTTTCCTTGAGGAAGACTATATAAATGACTTGTAACCTATGAATAAGGTAAAACTAGAGAAATCATAAGTAAGGAGATCATATTGATGCTCAGTTTTCTATTTATAGAAAAGAGCAAGAATGATTAACAAAATGATTATCCCTGAATAATTTATCACTTTTAGAATCTCATCGTAGTGGGAGGGTAACTAGATTACCAAACAAGATACATATTATTGAGAGAAACCTATACGGCTATCTCATATGAACATGTATAAAATCCCACTAGAGACAATGAAGCTCTAATAGATAGTGATGTTGAACATTGGAAAAGGGCTATGAATCGAGAAATGGAATATATGTATTCAATAAAATCTGAAACTTGTAGAGACACCAAATAGGGTAAAACCCATTGGATGCAAGTGGATCTATAAGAGGAAAAGATGAGTAAGCAGAATGATAGAAGCATTTAAAGTAAGATTAGTAGCCAAAGGGTTCACTCAAAAGAGGAATCGATTATGAAGAAAGCGTTTTCTCCGGTTGCTATGCTTAAATCTATCGATTACGCTCTACTATTACTGCGATGCTAAATTATGAAATTTGGCAAATGGATGTCGAGATTGCCTTTCTTGATGGGCATCTTGAAGAAGACATCTTTATGCAGCAACCAGATGGATTCATACAAAAAGGCCAAGAACACTTGGCATGCAAGTTGCAAAGATCCATCTATGGATTGAAACAAGCATCCCAGTCATGGAACATCAGATTTGATCAAGCGATAAAATCGTTTGGATTTATTCAGAATATTAATGAACCATGTGTGTACAAGAGAATTCAGGGAAAATCTGTAGCCTTCCTAATTCTTTATGGAGATTCTCTTCATCGGAAACGATGTAGGAGTATTGACTACTATAAAGAGTTGGCTAGCAAAACAATTTGATATAAAAGATCTGGGAGAAGCTAGTTATATTCTTGGTATCAAGTTGCTACGAGACCGGAAGAATAAAATGATAGCTTTATCTCAAGTGGTCTATATCGATAAGATATTGGCTAGATTTAGCATGGTAAATTCCAAGATTGGTTTGTTACCATTCAGACATGGAATTATATCCTCTAAGGTTCATTACCTAAAATTTCTGAGGAGATAAAGAACATGAGACGAGTTCCTTACGCGGAAACTGTGGAAAGTCTCATATATGCCATGCTTTGCACTAAACTAGACACATGTTTTGAGATTAGGATGGTTAGCAGATATCAATCTAATCCTGAACCTAAACACTGAACTATTGTCAAGCACATAATGAAGTATCTGAGAAGAACTAAGGATTATATGCTTGTGTATCCGAGTGATGAACTAACTCCAGGTGGGTTATCTTGATTACGACTTTATGCCGGATAATGATTCTAGAAAGTCTACTTACGGTTATGTGTTTACATTAGGAAGTGGAGCTATCGATTGGAGGAGTGTGAAACAATCTTATATTGCGAGACTCCACGACGAAGCTTAATATGTGGCTACATCGTGAGGTTGCAAAGAAGCGGTATGGCTCATGAAGTTCCTTCGAGATTTTGAGGTAGTATCTGCTGCAAGTGCACCAATTAAATTATTTTTGATAATAATGGTGCGATGGCTCAATCAAAAGAACCAAGAAACCACAAGAACTAAAAACACATTAAGAGGAAGTATTATCTCATATGGATATAGTGTAGAAAGGTTATAACCTACACTTAGAGTCCTACAAGCATGTGCAATTTGCGGATATGCTTTGAGAGCTAGTGGGAGATTGTTGGGATTATGTGCTCTTTAAAGCATATTGATTTTCTTATTAATAAAATATTTCAAATATTTATTCGAGATATTTTGAATTGCATTAATATTTTGAGTAAAGTCCATTTAATCATATTATATGTATTTATCGCGATCACCATGTGGATTCATGGAAGACATAAATACAAGTTATCTTATGATTAAATAAATTAAGTTCATGATTGATAAATAAAGTTGGGCATTTTATTTAGGTATAGATCGTAATAAATTCATTGAGTGATTTATCTTAATCATGTATGAATTTATTGATGTAGTTATCTACATTGAGCTGGATCACATATGAGATTTAATTAACCTAGTAATAATCGTCGGACTTATTAAATTTCATAGGCATTGATTTCTTGTAATCTTAATCTTGAGTTAGTTATGATTTCATGATTGTAGTTGTTATTTCATTTGAGTTACCAATGGGCATGACATACACATGTAGTCTAAATTACCGATATCTTGGTGGGAGCAATTACAAGTATTGAAATTGTAGATTAACAATATAGAATTTGTACGACACATCTCTTGATGGGTTTCGATATTGATCATAGAATTCTACGGTCGAGTGTCTCAACATAAATAAGTATGTTGAAAGCGATCATTAGAGAAAACCGATGAAGTATCAAGGAAAAAGATGTAATTAAATTGATTGGACAATTGAGATATCAATTTAAATTAACGATGTGGTACAAATGATTGTGCGATAAAGAAATCAATGTGGCTTGGCGAATTATATTCGAGCATACAATTATGGAGGTCGGTTCAGGTCTTATAGTGGAGTAGAATTGGAATTAAATAATTATATTTATTTAATTACAAATTTAATTATTATAGCCACTATTGTATGTTCCAAATGATCCCGGGTTAGCTTCGTTTAATTGACAACACCATCACTTGGACCTAAAGCGAAAAAGCGGCATATTAGATGAAAATTATAATTATAATATTTGTTAAGGCCTAGTATGTTATATTAAAAGTATAAATAGGGGCATGTAATGTTTCTAAGGTGGTCTCTAGTTTATTACTGCATTCCTTCCACTTTTAGGTAAGTGGAGAGATAGTTAAAGAGGAATTTTATTTTAAATAGAAATCCTAATCCTAACATACTAGGGTTTTTCATAAGATATTATAAAAAGGAGCTTTATACTCTTAAATTGAGAGCTAAGAGGAGAACCCCAAGGATTCTAAGAAAAATAAAGAAGGCATCTAAGAGGAGCCAGTTGCAATTGGGAAGTGGTGAAACAGAGCGCTCATGCGTCCAGGTGTTGATCAAACTTGAGTCATAGCACGGAAGATCGTTTGGAGGCGGATCTACAACTCTCAATTGTTCATCTTCTCAAAACATCAAGGTATGAATTTCTAGATTACTCAATTCTTATATGTTGTATGAAATCGGTCCTAAAATGTTTTAATTGAAAAATTGAAAAACCTAATTTTATTTCCTTCAAGATCAGATTAGAACTATATATATATAGTGAGTACATCCAGATTTTAATAACAATTACAATATTACAAAGTCAAACGAGAAATTAACCTAACTAAACGAGTATTTACTAAATAATTCATTCATTTCCAATAATTTCCACGTTCTTCAGTCTTCACAAACTCATGCTACTAGTACTCTTTCTCTGCCTAAGCAACTTCGCTCACATTCTCAAATATACCGTCCCCATGCCATAATAGTTCATAACAATGCTGACGGTCGAACAAAAGCTTCGGATGCTTCATTTAGAGATTCGAGTAATAAGTTATTGCATTTTCACTGTTAGTTTCTGTTGTCTGCTTGTTACATATAGACTGTCATCATTCTCTCTAGAGATTCGACGACTGTCATAGCTGGCCTTTGGGGGACAAAACTGTTTAATTTTTTTGCCAGCATACGAGGCAAGAACATTCAGTGCACGCACAGGTAGAATTCTCATGCCCTGCTTTGAGGGATCCCTCTGATTATTTTTTCAGGTGCTTCGGCTGTGAGACTGTGAACATCATGATTATTTTTACTTCCTCACTGCTTCTTGCTTAGTATTTCAGTGTACATTTATTTAAGTTGTTGGCTAATGTCCAGATTTTGAAAGAAAGGTCATTATAGACACCCTTTTTTGAATTCAAGATGATGACGGTGAAGGCACCAAGTAAGCCTTCAAATGACTTGAAAAAATCTCAGGTACAGGCTTATCAGCAAAAAGGAGCCTCCATAACATGATAGGATTTCCATGTCTTGATGATTTTCTTTACAATATATTATTGTAGATTTTGGCAACATTTTTTTTTTAATGTTATTTGATAGAATGCAATATAGTGATTTAACTATTTAAGTTTGTGACTTTTATTTAGATCCAAATTTAATTAACTTTATTAATCTGTCTCCGTCCCTGCTTCAGGGCAAGCTGCTCTGTTTTGTGAATAATCTCTGTATGGATTGGCTCTTGAGCGAGAGTGACAATCGTAATAATATGACTTGAATCTGGAATTAATCACTTTTGGGTCGAGAAGGAGTACGGCGTTGGAAAATCTTGCACTAGAATTTTGACAGGCTATTCGTTAAGGTGCTTAAGGCCATTATGTTACTTGAAGAATGGTGAACTAACGAAATTAATTAATTAATTATACAAATTAATGATTAAATTGAAGCGTGGTTAAAAAAGATGATAACAAAGTGAAGAATATTTCTGGGGTCTAATAGTTTCATGCTTTCTCCATCACACAAGAGTAGTAAGAGATAACCAATCTATGACTTGAAGCAACAAATTTCCCCTCCCATTTGTCCAAGTGATCTTTGTCACAAAGATCATCCACCAGAATGCTTCTTTTTAAATTAGTCTCTCTTATGTGAATAAATTAAATTTTGTTTTTTTTACACTAATATTATAATCAGACTATAACTCATATTAAATGAAATTATTACTAATATTTATATATCAAACTATTATTAAGAATAATTTATATTAAATTTTATGAAATATTGTTCAATTTTTTTTTCTCTCCAATACTTGAGGAATACTTTTGTTATGGAGAAGATTTTCTCTACTCAATTATTTAATTGAGGAAGAATTGAAATTCTCTACAATAAAAACAAATAAAAAATATAAAAATTTAATGAAACATAATTCAATGAAGAGTCATTATTTAGTAAGAGATCTCTTATTTTAATACGGTTAGAGACATGCTAAAAACAAAAATTCCAATACACAACAGGAAAGTGTTTTTTTTAATTATTATTAATTGGAAAAAATTACTCGTTAAATAGATACTTCCATGAATTTGTTTGAATCATACTTAATGGATGCGTCCATGAATTTGTTTGGTTTCCCATTAATGCCTTAGAATTTAGTTAATGATCAGGAAAGCTATTTTGATTTATTTTCTCGCCTCTATTTTCCAACGAGGCCGAGTACACAAAAATCAATCAGAAATATGATTTCTTGTGAAAAATTGTTGTATTAGTCGTGTGTATATATAAATATATTTTACAGCCAAGAATTTTGAGCAACATTAACACAATATATATTACAAAATCAAGCATTTTCGGTAACATATCCTAAAGCATCAATATAGTTCTTCCATAAATCTGCAGCAATATTAGAAATCATTTCTGCTAGGCCCTCAAAAATCTCCGGCAAATCTTTCAACAACCCTTCAAAGGAGTCCCTTGTCTTCTCTACTAGACCTCCAATGGCGGAACCCGACATAACAGCTGACTCTGTCACACCTTCTATCAGAAGATCAAAAGCAGAGGAGATTAGAGAACCTATTGCCTCTATGATGATCCCTGAGACATACTCGACGCAGGCTCTTATGGCTTCTGCTAGTTGTTCTAACGCACCCTGCATGGCCTCTCCCGGAACTTTGAATGCATGGATGAGTAGCACAATGAGGTGAGCCGCCGCGCCGAAGATTAAACGCGTAATTAAGTTTGATATTGTGGTGATGACAAAGAAAATTAATTTTAGAAGCCAAACAACCATTTTTGGTTTATTGGTTTGAAGGAAGCAGAAGGCAAGGCAAGGGCAAGTATGGAGCAGATAAATTGTTTATTGATTTGTTTATATAGTTTAAGCGTTGAATTTGATTAGTATTGTGTGTTTGTGGCTTTTTGTTGCATGTTGACGTATTAAATGGAGTAGTTGTTGTCCTCACTCCTCACTCATTCTGGGAAATTCGACTTTACACTTTTTAGAAAAAATGGTTGATTCTCACTAATCATTTCTAAGGTGATTAAAAGAATTTAATACAATGACAGTTACCTAGACCAAGACTTCATACGCGCTTTTAAGAAGTTGCTTCGGGAGAAAGCAATAATTAGACTAAGCTGTTGCTTGCCAGGACTGGATATTCACACCATTGCAGCATTGCAGCAATTATTTTAAATTGTAAATTTGTTACTTTTAAAATTGGATTGCCACCATTAATTATTCACAGAAGCTCCAGGATAAGTACTTTGGTTCCCAGAGACAGCATTGACCAAAAAGCCAAAGTTGCAATACACAACTGAAAAACTCACGAACTCAGAATTCTTAATGAGATTTCGACATGAATTGGTCTAATATACAAGAGACAGACAGCAGAACAGTTTCAAAACTGTATTATTTATAAAACTGCATATACTATACAACTCAAAATCACCCGAGTGCTTGCACACCAAAATCCGAAAGCAGAGAAGCCAACGCTTATGTACAAAATAAAGTTGAACAAAACCACCGCACCTTTTTTACATATACTTCCCGTTCTCTTTCTCTCTGATTAGTTTTCTTTCAGCTTATATACAGCATCAACATACTCTTCTGCGTCCCAAAGAAAAGAACCAAAAGCAATTGCCTCTAAAACCAACCTCTTCATACTTGAAAATGATGTCAAAATCACCTCATCAGTCTCAAGTAAACCCTTCTGTCCATCACCAAAGAGTGCACAGCTGTGCTTCTCAATCAAATTTACTGCCTCCTTAGATCTCAATTTTGCACACCTCTGCAATGTCTCTGGATCAAATCCCATGACATAACACTTCAATTTTTCTTGATTAAGTTCATGCCCATTTGTCCCACGACCAAATGAAACAGACTGCGTATTGTTAACACAGCCAACAACATGATTTTGCTTCAATCCATAAGGCCACACTTCTGAAAACTGACGGGAGTTCCTGCAAGTAAGATGAAGATCTTGCTGGGCTGAGGCAAGACAGTGTTCCAGGCAGTACCTCAAGGAAGCGGACTTCAGGAAGTAACCGTACAATATTGAAGCAGCATATACACGGCCAAGACGAAGGCGTTGGATCTCAGTTGTTGCCCAACAGTCTGTGACACTGCAATTGGCTCTCAAGCCAATGACAGCAGAAATATGTTCCCTTATCATCTCCAGAACCTCAAAATCGTGGATTGACTCCAGCTCCCAATCCTTTGAGGGCCAAATTTCTAGTCTGCCATTGTAGATGCATCTAGAAAGCTTTGGAACCAATTGGACTCTGATCTCAGAGAACTTGTAAAATATTAACATGTACATAACATCCTCAACAGCAGTTTGGCATTCGTGTTCTTTCAATTGAGCAATCCTTCTGGCATTCAGAAAACAAAAATGATTAGTTACATTGAACATTTGACGATATACTTTAAAATCATAATGTTTTACTCCACCTAAGTATTACAAGTCTGAAGGGTGCTATTTATCTATGCTAATTTTGTTAAGGCTAGCGAATGTACTTGTAAGGTGAGTTAACTACTTTGGTGTAACTGCATTGAAATTACTGCCTTACACCATTGCAGAGATAAACGGCTCAAATTTCTATTCGTGCCAACATCGTTTAGCCCATATACAGCAACAAATGCTCATCTAACCTAGAGAGTTCAAGTTGATAGCTAGTAACCTTTGAGACACCATATAGCCTTTCCAGTTAATTAGCTATATAGCATGATAAGTTGTACAGCAATAAAGAAAAAATTAGACGACCATCAATTATAAATTCAGCTAAAATAAAGAGAGAAATCAGTGCATGATTGAATGATGTGATATAAGGGAATTTTATGATCACCTCCAATAAAAAAAGCATCTCCACACTTCCATCACAACAAGATGGACCTGAAGCTGTGCTCTTGCATAGTTCAAAATCCAAAATTTGCATGTGCTCTTAAGTAATGGAACTCACTAGATCGAAAACTTACTTGTAGATTGGAACTAGAAAAAACATATCTCCCCCATAACTCTCCCCTCATTCTTGTGTCTATATACTTTCAAAAGCATTTCATAGTTTCTGATTGATATGTAAAAATGAATTCTGCTATAGCAAAATAGACTATAATTTGAACTAATACAGCGATAACGACAGGCCATGAGGGTGGAAAGAGGGGGGGGAGGCAAAGCAAACTCTCCGTGATTTACAACCCATTTGTATACCATATTTTAGATTAAAACTTAGATGGTGAACCAACAAAACCAAAATGCAAAATCAGTACAGATGAAGGCCAAACAATATCCTAATGGTGGGTTAAATTTTAGGATGTTAAGAATATTTAAGCAAGTATCCAAAATCGCCAAGTATAGAGTTGTGGGCTTACCCTCTTGCAGGGAAAATAATAGGTCAATGTTTCAATTTCCATCAGAATACATAAATTATCATTCATATCATTCGCATAAACCCTAATAGCTCTATTTCGTCAAATTGAATTAAGAAATTAAGCAACAAGAATTAAATCAAACTTACCACCACCGTAATCAAAACTTACCAACAAAAACAGGAATCAGCACCATATGCGGAACCAGAAACTACTCTGTACAACAGCACCCAGTTACTCTAACATGTGCATTAATTAATTAACTAATTAATTAATTGATTATTATATATAACAACACCAATCCACTTTCACCAAAACGCCAACAACAAATTAAACAACCCACTTACTTGCTTACTCACTTACCAAACGAAACAAACCAAAAAACAAACAAAAGCAAAAAGTACCTGTGAAGCGGGGCCTCATCGGAGCCGGAGCTGAGGGACATCCTCGCAGCAGCGGCGTCGCGATCATCGGCCAACAGCTTGAGCTCATCGGAGACGGCGAGGTTGAAGTACTGGCGCTGGTTCTGCAGCACGCGGCTCAAGAACTTCCCGGCCGGCGAGTTCAGCTCGAGCGGCGTGTTCAGCGGGCTGCTGCTGAACTCGCAGGGGCTCGGCCCGGCCCTCGCTAGCACAACAACTCCGCTGCCGGGAAATCTCCGGCGGGAAAAATTGCTGTTACTGGGAGGGAAAGTGTGCGGCCCTCTGGGCTTAGGAGGAGGCAGAAACGTCAGCGTTTTGGGGGGACTGTGTAGGGAGAGGCTATAGTCCATCAACTGTGTACGGCGAAGAGAGCAAAAATTTGTTTCAAGTGTGCGTGAGGGGATAGGGTTCGCGGTCGTTGGGATGAGATATTAATATAAATATGCCGCTCGGATAAGGGATTCTAGAAGGAAGAGCGAGTGGGAGTGCACGTTTGTGTTCGGGTGCTTTGTGGTGTATGTGTTTCTTTGATTACTACGGTTTGTACACGTGCCACGTGGATAAAATTGTGCCGAGACTAGGTGCAAGTGGTGCAGTGCTCCAAGGATCTTTGATTTATTGGTAGGATCGATTGTATGTGATAATAAAAGATCATCTTTTTTAAGAGTCAACAGATCTCATAATCACACTGTTGTCGTTCAGATAACTTATCTCTGACTCACCCACCCGCCCTTTAAGATAAAATAAATAAATATTGTATTACATAATTATTGATAGCATTATCAAGTGATCAATGGGCGAGATGAACTTGTGTGCTGCGACCTACCCGTGCAGTGAAAGCTCGTATGATGATAGAGCAGGTGGGTCCTACTAAGAGTAAAAGAATTATGTGTGGGTCCCATGAGAGGAAATGTTGGAAATTAAGGTGCAGTTTTGGTATTGGGCTTCTGTTATAATTGAAGATTGCTTTGAAAATAAAACAGAACGCCAATTTAGTAGAGATTGTGATTTTTGTGGGTCTTAATAGTACTGCCCTAGCCCGACACAAATACGTTGATTTTTATTGATTTTATTACAATTTGATGTTACTCATAGTGTGGAAACGGTATCCTCAAGGTTTTATAATTTTTCAGAGCTAAGCTCCGTCTGTAACAAGGTTAATATAGAGATTGTGCATACTTGAGGAGGTTAAAATATAAAATTACCAAAAAGAAAGGCTAAATAAACTTGACACAACCAGATTGATGTAATTATTAGATATTAGAGCATCTCTAAATCTCTAAAGGACTCAATTAATTTTACTTTTTAAGTTACCTATGTGATAAATAGGAGAATAAAAAAAAATATTTTTTTAAAAAGCTTTTTAAATAAAAGTAAGTTAATATTATTTTAAGTAAAATTCTATAATGCCGTAATAAAAAATATAGTATGAATATCGTAATAGACATAAATATTATAAATTATATATAGAATTAGTCAATATGAAGTAAAATAAATAAATTCATACAACATTATTAATTATTTAAAAAATTAATATTGTTTCTATAAAATTTTAGTGGAAAATATTTTATTTATTTACAAAAAATACTTTCTTTAATTAAACAAAGAAAAATTTACGCATTAATTAAAATAATTATACTAAAAAAAGTGGAATAAGTTTTATTGAATTGGTTTAACCATAAATTCTATATTTATTCTAATACAGTTGTATATTTTGTTTTCTCATTTTCTATAATAATATCTATTTATTATACAAGTTAATTAAGCGCAATTATTTATCTTGATGTGGATCAAGCAAGAACAAAATAAAATTCTTATATTATTGGACACATATATAATATATCAATAAAATTAAATCTCATTTTGAGTCTTATGTATCCTTTATGTAGTTTCAAAATTTTTACTTATACTTAGAAACTATTTAAGTTATTGTTACGAAAACTTAGAAAGATACAAAATAATCTCATCTTACAACGACTATGAAATATATTAAAATTATTTTTTTAAATATGATTTTGAAAATAAATTTCATCCTTAATAAAATATCCCATATGTTACATAAATGTAAAACTAGCATTATTCAATTTAAATAAAAAAATCAATAAATATTATAATAAATTTTTATTTTACAATTGTGAATTTTTTTTTTCAATAACTCTTATAATAATTTACTTATTTTATCTTTTATTTATAAGTTTCAGGTATAATCTATAAAATTTATATTTTATTTTGTACTTAATGTTGATTTCTTATTTTATGTTAGAAAAATGATGTTGATCCTGGGTCAAACCCTGAAACTAATTAAAACGCACCGTTTTGTGATTTTTTTTAATTCTCTGTAAAGAATAAAACGCTACATGTTGCGTTTTTAAAATACCCATCTTCAGTAAATTTCTCTTCATGACACCAATGCAAACCCCAACGAGAGAGAACCCCAACTATTGAACAAAGTATGAATTTCTTGAATTTATCTGCAATCTCACTAGAGGTACCATACAATTATTGGTTTGTTTTTCATGTGTAAGATCAATAGATTTGGTTCATTCATATTCTATTTCTTGGAAGTGTTTGCTTCTCAGCTATCTTTTGCTAGTATTTTTCTTTGATTACTAGTAATTCCTATGGTGCGATTGGTTCTTATCATCATTGTAACGATAATTCTTAGTTTAAATGCCTTAAGGAGAAGTCTGTAGATAAACTATGCATTCTTTTGCTAAGAATGCTACTTTGAACATTTGTTAATGCAAAATTTTGCTGTTCAAATGTGTCTATTGCTAGTAGTTTGAAACTGCGAAGTACACAGATTTGTTATTCAAGTTTTGTGTAGACAACTTCTATATTCTTAATTGGGAATATATAATGCCTTTGTATAGTTACTAATCCTACAAATACTTTAATGTTAAATTCACATTAAATACCATAATTAAACCCGATTCGTTAGCTGATGAGTTTAATTTTTTTCACTAGAGTAAATTTAGCTTGAATTGACAAAGTAGAAGTTGTACTTCTGTATGTTTGCATTTGTAACATAAATCTATTTAGAAGATACTTTTGTGATGATTCTAATTTATAACAAATTGGTAGTTCGTTCTATGGAAGCAATTTACTTTTAAAGTTTGAATTTTGCTTGAACCCAACGACCAAGGGACTGTATAATATACAACTACTAGCACTTAGCAAAAGTAAATCTTAAGCTGTTTTAATTTCAATGTTCAGCTATTTCATTTTGTTTAAATATTATTGTTTGTAAATTTATTGAATTTACGGTAAATAATTAATAATATATCAAATTATTTTAATTTGCAGCAGTGAATGGATTATTTGCAACAACAGGAGGAGATTGATGAAGTGGAGGAATTGCCTAATTTATAGGGGGCTGATTTTGAAGAAAATAATGAGGAATTGGTGGAAAAAGTTGTTGAGCCTATGCTTGGGATATCTTTTAATAGTCCTAACGAAATGTTTGAATAATACAAAGCTTATGGCGTACAAGAGAGGTTTCTAGTGATGCGGAGATCTTGTAGAAAGGGGGATGATAAGAGTCTGTGATATGTGACATTTACTTGTGGGCGAAACGGCAAGTCAAAAGCCAAATCTGATCATGCTTTGAGGCTTCAACCTAACCAGAAAATTGGATGCAATGCTAAAATTACAAGACATTTAGATTTGGTTAGTGGAAAATGGGTAATTGAAAATTTGTAACTTGAGCACAATCAAGCCGTGAGTCCGAGCAAGAGTAGGTATTATCGATGTAGCTGTACCATTAGTCGTTTTGTTAAAAAGTAACTTGAAATAAATGAACAAGCAGGAATTAAAATGGCTTAAAGTTTTAAGTCGATTGTCGTTGAGGCTGGTGACTTTGAAAATGTCTTATTCTTATAAAGAGATGCTAGAAATCATGTTGATAAGATGAGACAATTAAAGCACGGAGAATGAGATACTACTGTAATTCAGATATATTTTAAAAAAATGCAAACAGAAAATAATGAGTTTTTCTTCAGTCTTGACTTGAATGAGAAGATTTGGTTAAAAATATATATTTTAAGTAGATCTAAGTAGTAGTTACATTTGATACTACATACCTTGCAAATAAATATGACATGTCATTTGCTCCTTTTATGAGAGTTAATCATCACAAGTATTCAATTTTGTTAGGATGTTGGTTGATTTCACACGAGGACGCAGAAACTTTTACATGGTTATTTAACATATCCATCCAAAGGGAGGAGTGCCAGACATACAAGATAGTCACGTGTTAAATAATTAGAGAAGTTGAGGATACATAACCGTATAAAATTACTTCATGAAAATTATATCATATGGAGATAAAGAAAAAATATGCGGAGATATTACAGTAAAGTGAAAGTCAGTTCCTACGTGAGGAGTTTGAGCATTGAACATCAACGATATAAAGAGGAGTGCATTGCTTTCTATGATGTTGCTGAGATTGCTTCAAAAAATGAAGAAAGCCATAAGAATATGATGGGTTGGATCGAGAAAGTAACGAAGGATGTATCTATAAATGTTCGATGTGATACTGATGATACAACTGTTACTGGTGGGTCAGAAAGTTGTACTGATATCCTACAAGATCTAGTGGTAACTAATCGTAAAGATCGTCCACCTTGTTAAAGAAAGCAAAGGCAATTTAAAAAGCCAAAACAAAAGTCGAACAATGTTTCGGTGAGCACAACTGTAGCGGTAATTCTATTACATCAAAGCATTCATTTTAAATTACTTTAATACATTCATTTTAAATGTGTGTTGATTGCTTTTGTAGGACTCAGAGATGCATGATTTTTCTTCTCAAGTGGCTACTATAATCCCAATACAAGAGAGCAATATGGCCATGGTAATGTTTTTTAAATTTGTCATTTCCATTTCATTGTCCTATGTTTGATAATTTATGTTTTTTTTTTTTTTTTGGTACAATAGCTACACAACAGGCACTCCTCGAACATGCATTTTTTTCCCCTTACTATCAGCCTTGGATACATTACAGAGGAGTTCATCGTGTAGACTCCCAATAATTACCACTGTAAAATTTTGAAGATGCCAATTAGGGGGAGTTTTCAACTAATGAATCAAGTACATGATCAAAGTCCATTGAAGTTAGCTTGATGAATAAACAATGTTAACTTGTGTTTTTATCTTGAGAAATATTTTGGTTTTGCCAGTTGTTGAATGTAATTAATTTACATATGTAAAGGCAGATTTCTAACTCATTTAAGTCAAATGACTGGAAAATTTATATTTCGTAGGAAAATGTTATTACATATGTCTATCTACAAGTCTTTTCCAGTCTTTCTAAGTTATACAGTACATATTGAAACTACTTAAAAGTAATACTTGAATAGAAAATATAATACAACAATCACGAATAATTTAATAAAATCATATCACAGTGTCTGTTTCCTTCGAAGTTCGTCCTCCAACAATAATTGAAATTTAACAGGCAAACGCTCAATCTCCAATGCCAACTTCCTAACCTCTTCTACTAACAAGTCAATTTTCTCTTTGCTAAGCTTACGGTCTTCTACCCATTCAAAGTTCTTATATCTTCTACAAATCCATAATTTATGATTTGGATTCTTTGTTGTATGTGACATTAACAACTTCATCTGATCACCGCATCTATTACATATTTGCAATGAGTTTCGATTCTCACTTGTGCCGGATGACATTGTGATTAATAGACTGTTGAAACAGCTAAAAAAAAAAAAACAGCCTAATTCATCAAGGCTTGGATGCCAATATAAAAGGACAATTTACCATAATAGACACAAATTCCATAGAAACTTAAACAATTAGTTAATATGCCACACAAAGTGTGCAACATGGCTGCATTTTTCTTCAAATTTAGGACTAATGAGAAGTTCTTCAAATGAGATAGGTTTATATATACTAGGATGCCAAATAATAACGAATTGCACAACTAAATGTAGCTGGAACAAATTAAAGCTAGCAATAATAGAGTTCCCCACAGGTATATAGATTGTTTGGGAAGACTGGCTATAAATTCTAGCAATAATAGAGTTCCCCACAGGTATATAGATTGTTTAGGAAGACCGGCTATAAATTCAAATGCCAATGCTTCAAATTCAACTCAACAATGACAGTATAACTTCAGTTTAAAGAAAAAAGAAAGAAAAATTCAAATAGTGCTAAAATCAATAACATGCATTATAAAATACACAGAGCCTCAAATTCCAGCAAAATCATAGGTGTTAGGGGTTTATAAATATCATTGCAAGCACTTTTAGATAAAAATATGCATGATTTGTACTTTAAAGCAAAGGAAAAGACTAGAGAATAATTTGTAATAGACTTCCAGTGGAACAAGACTATTTATCTCACCAACTCAAGTTGAAGAATGCTCTGCTTTCCCCGAGCTCTTTGATCCTGCAAAGAAACCTCCTTCACAGCAAAAAAGAATCCACCACTGCAAGCAAACCACAAAGTATGAGAGAAGTTGCTAAAAAAAAAAAAAAATCATTATATTGGACTAAGGTGACAAACATATAATTCTGTATACTTTCACATATTGTAACTACTAGTTCCATCAACCCCATTATGGATGAACTAAGAAACTGCTTATTAGCAAAAATAATCACAAGCATTTTTCAAAAAGGCAAACAGAGGGCAAATACTTTATGAACTTGTTTGGCAACAACAGAATAATCTTTTGAGAAAGCCAATGGTATATAGAATAATAGCTAATTCCCTTGAACTTTTCTTATCAATAGATATGCATATTTTCCCAATTCTCAAAAAAGAGGACATAATAAACTGGCCAGCAAATTTGATATTTTCATTAAAGGTTCATATAAACAAAAGTGTATGAAATTGAAAACGTACGCTCTTCCCTGCTTTCCAGAAACCCAATATAGCAAATTTCACCAAACAAAAGTGTATCAAATTGAAATCACATAAAAAATGGGATAATTAATACATAAAGAAAATTAATTTAAGAAAAAAATCCTCAAAAACAAAAAAAAAAAAAATCAGCCATGAAGGACCTTTGTGATAACTGTACTGCTTTGTGAAGGGTTGTGACTGTCGCGTGATGGCTGTCGGCGGTGGCAGTGATGGTAGCTAGCTATGCGTGATGGTGGCTGTGGGGTGTGGATTAAGAATGGTAGTTTCACCGTAGACTATGGTTCGAATGACTGGCTGGATCTCGACCGATGAAGGGGAAATATTTGCCTTTAAAAAACGTTGCGTTTTCAGCTAATTGAAACAGAAGTGAAATGGAACAAACGTTGCGTTTTCAATCATGTGAAATGGTGCGTTTTAATTAGTTTCGGGTAGGGACGGAAAAATCCGGATCTGTATCCGGATATACCTACATCCGGATCTGGATTCGGATTAAGTGCGTCTCCGGATGCGGATAATATCCGCATGGATTGCGGACGGATATTCCAGATATTCAGATTTGTAAAAAAATTAAATTTAATAAATAAAATTCAATAATTAAAATTTAATTAAAAATAAAAAATTCAATCAAAATTCAAAAATTAAATAATTAACAATTCAACATAACATACAATAACATTATAAAATCACAAATAAAAATAACTTAAATCAAACAAAAAATAACAAATAAAAACACTATAAATCCATAAATCAAACATAAAAATAACAAATAAAAATGTGCGTGTTTGAAAGTAAGCCAAGGTTAAGGATTTTTTTTTAATTTAATATATATTTTTCAATTAAAAATAAAAAATTCAATCAAAATTCAAAAATTAAATAATTAACAATTCAACATAACATACAATAACATTATAAAATCACAAATAAAAATAATTTAAATCAAACAAAAAATAACAAATAAAAATACTATAAATCCATAAATCAAACATAAAAATAACAAATAAAAATATGTGTGTTTGAAAGTAAGTTAGGGTTAAGGATTTTTTTTAATTTAATATATATTTTTTAATTAATTTTTTATTTAATATTAAATAAAATACGGATCCGGATTTCCGGATATAGTTATATCCGGATCCGTGCGGATCCTCATTTCCTTTACAAGGATCCGCATTTTTTTAAATGCGGATCCGAATTTTTCTGGATCCGGATGTTATTGCCATCCCTAGTTTCGGAGTTTGACCTGAGGCAAACATCAACGTTTTTTATGATATATTTGAAAATTTTTATTTTTTATTTGTAATACATCAATTTATTAATTTTATATTAATTTATTTATTTTACCTTCATTTTCTAAGTCTTTTGTTCTATTTTTAAAATTATATTTTATTTTACAGTTAGTGTTGATATATTACCTTTATGTTATATTTGCAAGTTTTTGTTTTATTTACCAATAGTAATTAATTTGTTAGTTTTATATTAATTTACTTATTTTATCTTCCATTTACAAGTCTTATGTTTCACTTTCAAAATTTATGTCTTATTTTGTACTTAATGTTGATTTACTAATTTTATATTATATTTGTAAGTTTTTATTTTATTTACCAACAAAAGATCAATCTACCAATTTTATAGTAATTTATTTATTTTACCTTCTATTTATAAGTCTTTTATTTTATTTCTAAAATTTATATTTTATTTTATAGTTAATATTGGTTTACTAGTTTTAAAATATATTTAAAAGTTTTTGTTTTGTTTATCGGTGATACATCAATTTACTAATTTTATATTAAATTACTTGTTTGATTTTTCATTTACAAATTTTATGTTTAATTTTTAAATTTATGTTTTATTTTGTACTTAATATTGATTTACGAGTTTTATTTCATACTTGTAAGTCTTTGTTTTATTTACTAATAATATGTCAATTTATTAGTTTTACATTAATTTACTCGTTTACCTTCCATTTACAAGTTTTATATTTGATTTTACAATTAATGTTAATTTACAAATTTTATGTTAAATTTATATGTTTTATATTTTATTTACATAATTTATATTTAATGAGTGTATTTATATCATAACTTTAATCACGGTATTATAAAATGACCCTTATTTTAATTAACCAACTAAT
This sequence comes from Murraya koenigii, assembly GCA_025617385.1. Taxonomy (NCBI): domain Eukaryota; kingdom Viridiplantae; phylum Streptophyta; class Magnoliopsida; order Sapindales; family Rutaceae; genus Murraya; species Murraya koenigii. Next base: position 22,553,574 of record CM046814.1, on the reverse strand, counting down.
TTTTTTAAAAGAAAAATAAATAGTAATTAAAGCAGTTCATTCACTCCCTCTAATAAAAAGTAATCAAATATAAATTGAAGAGAGATAAAGTTACTTTACAAAATTAAAGAGAGAAAAATATTTATTATTTAAAGAATTTTAATTAGAATATTTTTTAGAATCTAAATTTGATGTGGCTCTTATTGGAGTCAACAATGTTGTGGTAATTAAAATTCATCAGGGCCTACGTAGACCAATTCCCGTACGTACAGCGAAATATGATTAGAAATATGCATGAAACAATTACGTACGTACGTATCCTATTCAAAGCTAATGCATTAAATTTAGAACAAAACATTCAAAACCCTATATAAAAAGTAAAAACCCTAAGCTTATATATATCCTATTGGCCAAAAAGTTTTTTCAAAAAAGGTACATATCATTATTAGCAGAGATCAAGAATCATGGGAGCCTCCAACATAAAGATATGGGCATTATTTTTTGCAATAATTGGAATTATTAGTATGCTGGTGATGGAGCAAGCAGAAGCCAAAGAATGCGAAGGCTTTAAATATCTATTTAGTGGCAACTGCACGGAGTCGCCTCCAGATGACAAGGTCATCAAGAACAAAGCGAATGATAAAATGCAAGAAAATCAAGATCGCTACAGCCAAGACTGCTCAAAACTCAACCGTTGCAAAGGCGATTAGCCCGATGGAAAACTTCAAGTTAATTGAATTATGAATGTTGGAGGCACCACTTTGCTAATATTTTGTATTTTTTTTTCCCTTCAATCATTAATCCCTGCTAATGTAATGAAAATGATGAAATTATTATGAAACGTTGAATCCAATACCATCATTTTATTTACCGAAACTCATTACATGTCGGAAAATGATGAAATTACAGATGAGGGGGGAAATCTTCCACCTAGATCAAACAACTAGTTAGAAGGCTGTAAAATAAATTTAACTAAACTATCTGCAGCCTATTTACAAGCCCTTGGAATATGATAAATCCGAAAATCATACTTTGAAAAACTATATTTGTTGAATCTCATATATATCGTTATAATTAAATAAACCGTTAAATGTCAATGATTTTAGCTCTTTTATGTTTTTACACTTAAAATTAAAGGCTAACGTGTGTATTGCTATTTTAAATCATTTAAAAGGTAATGTTGATCCTTGAAAGTTTCATATTTGTGTTTGGTTTAATGCAAGGAGGAAATGAGGTATCAAAATTTATAATAAAAGGTATCAAAAGGTATCAAAAAGTTTCATATTTGACAAAAGAGTCACTCTTCTTTTAATTAAGAATAGAAATTAAAATTTTGTTGATTAAATGGAGTTATTTGAACCCATCAAAATACTCTTCACACCTAATTTCTTATTACACTCATTTTAAAAATTTTAAAGTCACGATTTTCATGTACGTTAAACCCCTATCAATTCCAAAAACATTCTTATGTGTTCATTAACCTATTGTCTAACTAAAAGTATAAATCTATTCTTTGCAAGTGTAAACCAAATCAAATGAGATATTAAAAAAGAAAATCATTACTTCTTTTTCAAAATTCATTACAAACTCTCAGCAAAAATTATGACTTTGAAGTTCAGTTTGAAGTCAAATATGGATGGTTTGGCCACGTGTGCAACCATAACAGAGAGACTGGGATGGATTAAGAAAGAGAAAAACAAATTGAAGTGAAAGCCACTTCAATAAACATTCATTTCGTTTATATAATTGAAACTTGTCTAAAAGGCTAATATTGTGCAGCAGCCTTTGGTGAAGATGCAACATTGCAATTGTGATTGAAGAGATGCCAAAAAGTCATAAGGATTCAAAAGTAATTTCATTTGAGGTTTTTTTGTAATATAAAATTTAATTAAAAACTATGTGTAATGAATGCTTAAATGAATTCAAATAATCTCTCCCTTTTATTAATTTATTCGATCCGAGAAATCAAAATCTTCTTTTGTTGGTACACTAATTTTGTACAAGAAGCTATACCAAATTCCTTGGGTTGAAAAAAATTAAAATTATTTGAAGAATACCATTTAGCTTAAAGATACAAACTTAAGTAGCCAGCTTACAAATGGCAAAAATTAGTAATTTAATCAATTAAACCTTGGACATAGTTTGACTGGCTGTGAATGTGATTTGTGTATGTGTTGACCTGAATTTGAGTAATAATAGAGAACGCGATATGCATATGCGATCACCCGAATTTAAATAGTAATCATGATTTAGTGTTTAGTGCACATCCTTTCAAAAAATTTAAAAAATAAACCAATAAACAAGCCCACTTAGAGTAATAACCAAATTTGGGATATAAAATCTGGATCTCAACTTCGAAAAATGTAATATTAATTATCGGTCGCACAATTTCATTTATATCAACCACACAGTAACATTATTGTTTAACTAAAATTTCCCAAAAATATAGTTGGAAAAAGTCTGATATCACTCCCTTGATTAAAACTAACAAATTAATTCCCAAAATTACGGCCACATGTGCACAATCTATATAAATAACTCTTACCGTCAACATAAAAAGACATAGCGAAATAATTAAAAAATAATAATAATTATGGGAGTCTCAACGTTTACGTCAAGGCTATTGTGTTTGGCAATTCTTAGCATGCTGCTATTAAACCACGCGGAGGGTAATAAAAAAGGGGTGGCCAATAGTCCATGCAAAGCTTCTCCGGAACTGTGCAAAGACAAAAACGAAAACGATTTTAAAAGAGCCGGCGACTGGTTCTCGAAAAATGTATGGGGCCCGGCGAAGGACGGCGGGAAGAAGGTGCTGAATCCTTGAGCAGCAACCAATTCAATCGGCCAGTGATTTGTTTTGTGATTTCATTCGTTTAATTTGTTTGTGGCTGTAGTATTATCACTTAATCATTAAATGAGATGTTGTAATTCATTCGGATGTATAAATCATCACCAATAAAAATTAGTGTATGTTTACATGCAATGAAAAATGATAATTAACTTGAATTTATGTGTTTTGATAAATATTTTCCATTTTCCCCTTAATTTGTATTGTTTTTAATCAGAAAGAACAAATGTACCATTTTAATATTAATTTTATAACCATTTATACCTCAATGTTCCCAAACCCCTTCAATTTTTATGAACAAGTTTTGTCTAGCTTCGATTTTATATTTCAAATGTGTGAATTTTTGCAACAAAGAAGGGCTCTATTTATTTTTTAGGGAGATTGCTAATTTCTCATCCACTATATTTAATATGTACTGTTTGGGTAAAATATCGGACAGGCCCCTCGAAGACCTTCCAGCTCGAGCAAGAGACCTCGAGGACAGCCTAGCTCAAGCAGAAGTTAGGATGTCAAAGCAGTCAAGGTCGAGCTCCGAGCTCTACAATTTGCTCGAGATCATCGATGAAGGTCAAAGATTAGTCAAGCTCGGGGAACTCAGAGCGCCTCGAGCGCCTAGCATTCCTTGCCTGCTCGAGGTCGTTCCTCAGGTCAAAGCTGGTCAAGGTCGAGAGCTAAGCACTCCATCAGAAGCTCGAGGTCGTCCTCTAGGTCGAAGCTAGTCAAGGTCGGGATCCTAGCACTTCTCTCCTGCTCGTAGAGTTCCACGAGCACAGCTGGGCAAGACCCGACCCAGGGAAACCCGACCCGTTTTCTCAGAATCCTTGCACACCTTTAATGTCTGACGAGGGTCCCACATGGTGCGATGGAGATACTGTTGCTAGTGGCTGGCACATGCTTCCAAGGTGTCATAATTCCTAACGCACTTGCCCGACATGGTGATCTGGCCACGTGAATCAGGTTAAGGGGACAGCCGCTCATCCCTAGGGAATATTCCGCCAATCCCGGCTGTAGAGGGACCCAGACACCACTAACGAGGGAGTGGACAACCTGGAAGTGGAAAGAGCGGGAAAAATAGAGTATAAAAGGAAACGAAGGAGAACGTTACAGGGGTGGGATTTTTTGAGACACAAAGGGGTTGAAGAATTTGATTCTCGAAGGTTGGAACTTCTGATTCACAAAGGATCTGTAACCTCAAACAGGTTCTTCCTTTTCAAATCTCTCTCATTTGATTCTCTGAAAACACCATACTTATCCAAAAAAGGGGGGGCGAAATAATACCCCTTTCATCTTTCCGGTCTCACTCACTGAGGAGATACCAAAAGAAAACCCGATTCTCGACTTGAGCGTCGGAGGGTTTCGCGGACACGCCTGACGACCCACGACCCGGTTTCACGTGAGTACAATCAGGAGATCACCGTCTCGAAGAAGACAGTGGAACAAGACGGAGGGGCAATCCCGCTCGAGCACTGTCGCGAGCGGAAGGATCGAGGCACTATTTGAATCCGCGAGCGAAGGTTCGAACAATCCTCGCTCGAGCTCTTGCGGTCCATTGTTTGAAGGTTCGAGCACCTGTTGAGGCACGCGGAAAAGTCGCTTCAACATTTTTGGCGCCGTCGTGGGGATCGGCACAAAAGCCCGATTTCCTAATACATTCAAGACACACAACACAGCGATGAGGGAAGCAGTAGAAGAGGAGTAAGTCCGGAAGAATCGGTGACTCGAGAGAAGTGGCCAACGAGGCCCGAATAGGGAGATCCGAGGAAAGAATGGATCGGATGGAAAAGCAGATCGAAACTATGACCTCCACATTACAAGAATTCGGGGAGGGACGGAGAAAAGCATGTAACGATGTCCGGAGTCCAGTAGAGGAATGCTCATGTTCGGGAAAATCGCGGAGATGAAGCCCAAGACCTCGGGCACCGAATGTTGCGGTGAGAGAAGAAACAAACATGGAGGAAAGGGGTCTCGTCAACATTTGCGAGAGCGACCTCGACCTCTCGTGCGGAGGAGTTGGAGGGAGAGGTACGCGAGGTTAGCACGAGTTGTGGAAGATCTTGGGAGGCAGAAAGAGTCCAGGCGGCGAATAATGCTTGGACAATGAATCTCCCTCTCCTCGGAGATCATGGGTGTCCACGATCCCACGTGACTTTCGCTTCCGGATCTGCAATATTCGGGAAAGAGTGACCCATTAGTACACATAGAGCGGTTCGATGACATGACAGGGGTGCAAGGTGCAGTCGGCATCACGAGATCCGGGGCCTTCCGCTCACTCTTGAGGGAAGGGCGAGAGAATGGTACCTGCAGACTCCACGGGAAGCATTTTGAGTTTTGAGCAGGATGTGCGGGGAGTTCGCGAGAACAATTTCGAGCGCGGTGACCCACGAGGATGACATGATGGAGCTGTCGAGTGAGGCGAGAAAGAAGGAGAGTCCCTCAGGAGTTTATCAAAAGATACCATAGATCGGTCCTAGATCTTGGTGCGTTCAACCATCCCCGAGCTCTAGGGGATTAAAGAGGGTGTTCGGATGGGGAGACCATGGTATAACCTGCGGAGTCCTTGATCCGTTCATATTCGGATGCGTATGAGCGGTGAGCTGGATATGGAAATCGAAGAGGAAAAGGCTGCAAAGCGAGGAATTAGCGGGACCGGGAGGCGTCTGGGTTGGCTCATCCAGACGGACGAGAAGTCAAGAGGCCGTGGAACGCACAACTCTTGAGGAAATATTTCCGGTAAGTCCCCTTGTATTATAAAATGCTAATATAAGATTTCGTCCCAAGATGGGATATGTAAAAGTACAAATCTATGTAAGAATAAGATAGCATTTATAATGTAAGCTCAAAATGAAGACCAGAAGCAAGAAGAACTCCTCGGCATGAAGTCCCAAAGCCTAACTCATTAGGCGGGACGGTGCCAAGCTCGGGTTATTTGAAAACCAGAGCAGGAGTATCATCAGAAGACCTCGAGTCAATTAAAAGGCTCGAGGAGAAGAAGAACTCCTCGGCATGAAGTCCCAAAGCCTAACTCATTAGGCGGGACGGTGCCAAGCTCGGGTTATTGAAAACCGAGGCGGGAGTCTCATCAGAAGACCTCGGGTCAATTAAAAGGCTCGAGGAGAAGAAGAACTCCTCGGATGAAGTCCCAAAGCCTAACTCATTAGGCGGGACGGTGCCATGCTCGGGTCAATTGAAGACTAGAGCAGGAGTATCAGCAGAAGACCTCGAGTCAATTAAAAGGCTCGAGAGAAGAAGAGCTCCTTGGCCAGAAGTCCCAAAGCCTAACTCATTAGGCGGGACGGTGCCAAGCTCGGGTTATTGAAAACCAGAGCGGAAGTAATTTCAGAAGCTCGGGTCAATTAAAAGGCTCGAGCAGAAGAAGAACTCCTCGGCATGAAGTCCCAAAGCCTAACTCATTAGGCGGCACGGTGCCAAGCTCGGGTTAATTGAAAACCAGAGCGGGAGTGATATCAGAAGCTCGGGTCAATTAAAAGGCTCGAGCAGAAGAAAAACTCCTTGGCCAGAAATCCCAACGGGATGGCGCCATGCTTGGGTCATTTGCAGGCCCGAGCAGGAGTATCAGCAAGCCTAGGTCAATTGCAGGCCCGGGCAGAAGTTCAAGAAGAACTCCTTGGCCAGAAATCCCAACGGGATGGTGCCATGCTTGGGTCAATTGCAGGCCCGAGCAGGAGTATCAGCAAGCCTGGGTCAATTGCAGGCCCGGGCAGAAGTTCAAGAAGAACTCCTTGGCTAGAAGTCCCCAAAGCCTAAGTCTTAGGCGGGACGGTGCCATGCTTGGGTCAATTGCAGGCCCGAGCAGGAGTATCAGCACGCTTGGGTCAATTGCAGGCCCGAGCAGGAGTATCCGGAAGTCCCAAAGCCTAAGTCTTAGGCGGGACGGTGCCACGCTTGGGTCAATTGCAGGCCCGAGCAGGAGTAACATAACAAGATACTTTAGTCAATTGCAGGTCCGAGCAAAAGATCCCGAATAACTCCTCGGCAGAAATCCCAGCGGGACGGTGTCACACTTGCGTCATTTGCAGACCCGAGCAGAAGTTCAAGAAAGGCTCGAACAGTAGTAACTGCAGAAGATACCTCGATCAATTGCACATCCGAGCAGGAGTGGCGGCAGAAGGTGCCTAGGTCCATTGCAGCCCCGAGCAGAAGAAGTTCATGAAGAATACCAAGGCCAGGGGTCCCAAAGCCTAAGCCTCAGGTGGGACAGAGCCAAGCACAGCCAATTACAGGCCGGAGCAAGAAGAACGCGGGAAAGCGTAAAAGGCCGCGAGTTCGGCCCATCCTTACTGAGTTTCCAGTCTTGTCTCGCTTCACTCAAAAGACTAGAAACTGGGGGACTGGTGTTTGGGTAAAATATCGGACAGGCCCCTCGAAGACCTTCCAGCTCGAGCAAGAGACCTCGAGGACAGCCTAGCTCGAGCAGAAGTCAGGATGTCAAAGCAGTCAAGGTCGAGCTCCGAGCTCTACAATTTGCTCGAGATCATCGATGAAGGTCAAAGATTAGTCAAGCTCGGGGAACTCAGAGCGCCTCGAGCGCCTAGCATTCCTTGCCTGCTCGAGGTCGTTCCTCAGGTCAAAGCTGGTCAAGGTCGAGAGCTAAGCACTCCATCAGAAGCTCGAGGTCGTCCTCTAGGTCGAAGCTAGTCAAGGTCGGGATCCTAGCACTTCTCTCCTGCTCGTAGAGTTCCACGAGCACAGCTGGGCAAGACCCGACCCAGGGAAACCCGACCCGTTTTCTCAGAATCCTTGCACACCTTTAATGTCTGACGAGGGTCCCACATGGTGCGATGGAGATACTGTTGCTAGTGGCTGGCACATGCTTCCAAGGTGTCATAATTCCTAACGCACTTGCCCGACATGGTGATCTGGCCACGTGAATCGGGTTAAGGGGACAGCCGCTCATCCCTAGGGAATATTCTGCCAATCCCGGCTGTAGAGGGACCCAGACACCACTAACGAGGGAGTGGACAGCCTGGAAGTGGAAAGAGCGGGAAAAATAGAGTATAAAAGGAAACGAAGGAGAACGTTACAGGGGTGGGATTTTTTGAGACACAAAGGGGTTGAAGAATTTGATTCTCAAAGGTTGGAACTTCGGATTCAGAAAGGATCTGTAACCTCAAACAGGTTCTTCCTTTTTCTAATCTCTCTCATTTGATTTTCTGAAAACACCATACTTATCCAAAAAAGGGGGGGCGAAATAATACCCCTTTCATCTTTCCGGTCTCCCTCACTGAGGGAGATACCAAAAAGAAAAACCCGATTACTGACTTGAGCGTCGGAGGGTTTTCACCGGGACACGCCCGGCGACCCCTGACCCGGTTTTCTGTGAGTACAGGTCCGGGAGATCACTGTCCTGAAGAAGACAGCGGAACAAGACGAAGGGGGCAATCCTGCTCAAGCCTGTCGCGAGCAGAAGGATCGAGGCACTATTTGAATCCGCGAACAGAAGGTTCAGACAATCCTGCTCGAGCTCTTGCGGTCACTGTTTGAAGGTTCGAAGCACTGTTGAGGCACGCGGGAAAAGCTGCTTCAACATGTACCATTTGTCCTATATTGTTTTTTTAAAATTCAATAACCACTCTGATAACATAAGTTTATAATATTACTCTTATTTTCAAATACGCTTTTATTTATACTTATTATAAATTAAATAAATCACATTAATAGAAATTAAAATAAAAATTAAGTATTAAAAATAAGAAATATATGTTTTATTATTAACAAAAAATTAATATAAATTATTTTCTTGTACTTTTTTTTTATTTTATAAACATTTTCTTATAATAAAAATTTTAAAATATTTTAAAATTAAATGTGAAAAGTACAAGAAAATATTTTATTATTTATTTTATAATAACCTTTTTGTTTATCATTCAAGTTTCTTATAATCATTTTTTTATATTTTTTTTATCATTTTATAATAATTTTCGTATATATCTATCATAAGAAAATATTTATAAAATAAAAAATTACAAGAAAAATATTTTTTTATTAATTTTTTTCACATCAAAACATATATTTTTATTTTTAATCTTAATTTTTTATTTCAATTTATAGTAATGTGATTTATGTAATTTATAATAAATATAAATAAAAGTATATTTGAAAATAAGGCTAAGATTGTATACTTATGCTATCAAAGGGATTACTGGTTATTTAAAAAACAACAGAGAGATAAATGATACATATTAAATATAGTAGGGGAGAAAGTGTCAATCTCCCTATTTTTTTTATTCTAGGTTATTTCTACTAAAATTGCTAAAGTCTCTCTCTCTCTCTAAATATATATACCTTAATTTTTTATTTTTTATTTTTGCTTTTTTCATTTTTATACACCTTAATTCTCGCCCACCATATGTACAAGCGTATTATAAAAAATTACTTCCTTTGAGATTGGTGTGAGGACTGTGTATTTCTTGATCTCTTTCGAACTTTCACGACTAGGAACGATCCAATTGAACTTCCGTTAAAGATCATTTAAAACTTAAATTTTATAACCATTACACAACTTTATATTTTGCTTAGCACAAGATACATTGGATTTCAAGTCTAATAATATGACACACCGTATTAGGGAAATGACAACGGATGAGAGCTGCGAGGCTTTCCCCATTCTTCGCCGCATTACTATTTTAATCAAAATTCCCCTATAAATAATTGATTGAAAATAGAGATCCCCAAATCTCTCTTCCTCACGTCATAAATTCTCCCTTTGTTTTTTTTAATAATACATATATCCAAAAAATTCAAATTTAGAAAAACAAATAAATTTAAACAAATTGTTGTTAGCTATTACAACATCATTATAAATATAAAAAGATTAATACTATACATTCTAAATTTTTTTATCACAAATTACTATCTCCAATTATGTGCCATTTATCAATTGATTAGTAAAATAATATAATTAATTTACTTTAATTTTACGAATCAATTGATGAATGTCACATCATTTGGAATGATTATTTGGGATAACAAATTTGAAATGTGTAGTATTATTGATATAAAAATAATCATTATTCATTAAAATATTGTATCAATCTCTTATCGAACCATCATCTTTGGATCACCAATATCTGAATATAACATAGTGACCGTCATCGTTGTTTTGATATCTTTCATGAATTAATAATATGAGCGATAATAAAATCATAAGTTTTTGTAAAATCATAAGTTTTTGTACAAATTGATGTGGTATAAATTGATTAGTTGGATGAAAATATAAAATAATAAAAATAAATTATGTGCACTAAGAGATATTTAATCAAATCAATTTAATTATGTCATATCAGTTTGTATAAGAATTTGTAACTCTATATTTATTATAAAAATATTATATTTTATAGAAACCTGTAAAATATAGGCCATTTACATTTTTTAAATTATTTATTTATAAAATAATGACATCTTATTTTCTCTTTACACGTAATTATAGAGTTAAAAATTATTAAGCTAGAACTGAAAAATCACTAATTAAATTAGATTGTATATATAATTATTTTTCTTGATTTATATATGATGGGGATGGGTGGATGTATGGGAGTGCTAATTAATCACTAATTAATACATCCCCACCCGTTAAGAATTTAGAGATTAATTTTTTCTCCATTCTCCACCATATAAAATTTCCCTAAAAATTCACCATAATCTTATTATTAGGAAATATTCACTAAAAGCCACACAAAAGATTTAAAGTAGAAGCTCATACCACACAATCTTAATATTAAGAGATAATCCCAAATTACCCAAAACAGAAAAGGTCAAAACTTCCAAATTGAAATCCAAGTGTTAAGTTAGAATGCTATTAAAAAAAATCTATATAAAGCCCTGAAGTCCGAACAAAAAATCATTGCCCAAAAAAAATAATAATAGTAATAATTAATAAGATTTGAGTTGAATATATATTTGAATAAAATTAATCATGGCTGCCGTCTCCAAGTTCACATCAGGGCTAATGATCTTGGCAATTCTTTCATTGCTGGTGCTAAATTACCGCGTGGGAGCATCTGATGAGAATACAACCGAGACAAAAGAGGTGACGAAGCAGAAGAATTGCAAATTATGGTTTATGCCAATACCGTTTTGCAAGAACGAGGAGAAGAGCACGATGACGACGGTGAACAAGCTTTCGCTTGGCTCTGCCGACTCAATGCGCGGAGCCGGTGCCCTTGATTTTAAGAAAATGAGGCCGGAATATGAAAATGAGAAGTCCTAATTTCTTACAAAAGGAGTCGACGACCCTATCTGTCATGCATGAAGATGGAATATGGTGCTCCATGCAAGATGTAGGGACTAGTCAAGCAACGTTAGAACAACCAAAATTTTGTTTATAAGACGTGGGCCAATATAAATAGGACACGTATCAACCGTAATACCCTTACTATTAGTAAGGATATAATTGTAAATATAATATAATTTTGCTGGGGATTTAATTTATACTTATATATAAATAATGATCTTAGGCCACATTTGTAAGGTGTGTGGAACCCAATTAAAAAACAAGATTTTATTAAAGTGTGGAACTACCATGTCACGACCTGCCCCGACCCATTTATCGGATTCAAGTTGAATCGTGCGATAGTCACTATATTATATGTATCATGCTTATATCTAAAACTCATAACATAAATTTAATTCACGCATATATAAAATTAAGGCCTCTGGTATAAATATAAAATAATATATGTGCCTCATCCAAAAACATATTCAAAACTTACACTCTTTACATCTTATTATATGTATATATATTTTTAATATGTACATATGAACATAAATATGCTCAAAATACAAGTCACGCTGCAATGCTTATCGTGGCCCAACCTCAATTGATTAAAAATTAACTACATGAACTTCTGAATAAACCTGAGAGAAATAGAGTGTGTAGGAAAATAATAATTTTGTGGCTCAGTAGGTGGATATAATTATATACATACATACATACATACATACATACATACATACATATATATTCAAAAAAAGAAAGGCAAGAACCTGTTGAGGAATTGGAGAAGATCCTGATAAGGCCAAATGATGAGGAGAATAAAGTTAAGATCGGCTCGAGCATAAGCGAGCAAGTGAGGAAGAATCTGGTCGAGTGCTTACGAGCCTATTCAGATGTGTTCGCCTGGTCCTATGATGACATGCCAGGGATTGATCCGAAGGTGGCGTGCCACAAGCTAGCGGTAAGTAGAGAGGTGAAGCCTGTAAAGCAAAGGAGAAAGTGTTTCAACTAGGAAAGATATGATGCCATGAACAGCGACGTGGTGAAGCTGCTAAAGGTAGGATTCATAAGGGAGGTTAACTACCCCGAGTGGATCTCGAGCGTGGTGCTGGTCAAGAAGTCAAGTGGAAAGTAGAGGATGTGCATGGACTTCACATACCTGAACAGAGCCTGCCCAAATGATAGCTTCCCGCTACCGAAAATAGACCAGTTGGTTGATTCTACGGCCAGACACGGCCTGCTTAGCTTCATGAAAGCATTTTCTGGCTACAACCAAATTCCCATGTTCAGGCAGGATGAGGAATGCATAGCCTTTATCACCAATTAAGGTATATTCTGTTATAAGGTCATGCCCTTCGGCTTAAAAAATACAGGAGCGACGTATTAGAGGTTGGTGAACATGATCTTTAAACCTCTGATTGGCCGCACAATGGAAGTTTACGTAGACGATATGATCACCAAGTCCAAGGATGCAAACGAACATGTCAAGCATCTGGAAGAGACATCCGCGCTCTTGAGGGAGTACAGAATGAAGCTTAACCCAGAGAAGTGTGCTTTTGAAGTAGGTTCTGGGAAGTTCTTAGGTTTTATGGTTAGTTACAGAGGAATTGAGGCCAACCCTGAGAAGATGAGAGCAGTAGTAGAAATGAATTCCCACACACTTTTAAAGAGATACAAAGTCTTACGGATAAACTAGCATCCCTGAACAGGTTCATCTTCAGGCCAACGAACAAGTGCCATGTCTTCTTCCAGGAGATAAAAAAGGGGAGGAAAACAAAGTGGACACCAAAATGTGAGGTGGAATTTCAACAATTGAAGGAGTATTTTTTAAAGGCCCCGTTACTGTCAACACTACAAGTAGGAGAAGTTCTATACCTATACTTGGCCTTGTCACAGTGGGCAACAAGCTCGGTCCTAATAAAAGAGGAGTCAGGGGTATAACACCCAGTATACTACACGAGCAAAGCCTTGCTGGAAGCTGAGGCTCGGTATCCGTAGGTAGAAAAATAGGAACTCGCGTTGGTAACAGCAGCTCAGAAGTTGAGGCCTTATATCCAAGCGCACTCAATAGTGGTCTTGACGAACCAGTCGCTTAGACAAATCCTGCATAAGCCAGAGATCTCAAGTCGGTTGGTGAAGTGGTCGATAGAGCTCGGCGAGTTTGACATCAGCTATCAGCCCCGGACAGCAATTAAAGCACAAGCTCTGGCAGACTTTGTGGCTAAATGTACAGAATCAGACAGAGGTACAGATAACGAGCAAGCAATAGGAGAGCAAGTTCCAGGCAAAGTTTGGGTGTTTACAGTAGATGGATCGTGTGGGGGTCAAGGAGCAGGAGTAGGTGTGGTTTTGCTTGGCCCTGAAGGTGTATAGATTCAATATACTGTGAAGCTCGAGTTTAAGGCCACTAATAACCAGGCTAAATACTAGGCCATCATTGCAAAACTAAAACTTGCGTTAGTAGTGAAGGCTGAGGAGGTGAAAGTCTGAACAGATTCCCAATTAGTGGTAAATCATCTCAACAAAATCTTTCAAGTGAAAGGAGGTTTTGAACAGTGGAGGTGGAACAGATTTTGAGGGCAGAAAACTTTTGAGCAGATATGATAGTCGAATGGCCGCTGTGTCAGACCCTAGGATGCTCAAATCAATTCTTGTAGAGACCAAAACCAGCTCGAGTATTAAGCAGGTAGATGAGGTGATAGGTGTAACCTCGAGTAGCACTTGGATGGACCCGATTATCTCCTACATTAAGGAATGGACAATACCTACTGATAAGAGGCAAGCAAGGAAGTTGAAGTCAAGCAGCAAGATACATGCTGAGTGACGGAGTACGGTACCGATGAAGATACACTTTGCTGCTGTTGCGCTGTTTGAATGAGGAAGAAGTAGACTATGTGCTCTGAGAAATATATAAGGGGATTTGTGGAAACCACTCAGGCATAAGGTCTTTAGCTTTTGAATTCCTAAGGTAAGGGTATTTCTGGAATGGAATGCACCAAGACGCACAAGAAGACCAGAAGTTGCAAGAGTTGCCAAGGCTTCGCTAATTTCTTAGTTCAGCCACCAAAGAACCTCAAGATGATGAGCTCGCCATGGCCTTTCACTCAATAGAGAGTTGATCTGATCAGACCACTACCGAAATGACGAGCATCCGCAACTCACGCAATGGTGGTAATTGATTATTTCACAAAGTAGGCTGAAGTGGAGGCTTTAAGCAGGATTACAGAGAGCAAAACAATGGATTTTATCTAGAGAAATGTGATATGCAGATACGAAATTCTTCATGCCCTGATTACGGATAATGGAAGACAGTTTGACAACAACAGGTTCAGAGACTTCTGCACAAACTTGGGTATAGAGTTGAAGTTCTGCTCGCCATCACATCCATAAGCAAATGGGCAAGTAGAGGCTGCAAACAAAACCATAAAACGTCTCTTGAAAACCAGATTGGAAGAGCAGAAGGGAGCATAGGTAAACGAGCTGCCTAGCGTGTTATGGGCTTATGGAACCACGCACAAGACCGCTACGAGGGAGACGCCATTTGCGCTGGCGTTTGGGTAAAAAGCAGTGATCCCAGCAGAGATAAGGGTAAGCACACATCGAACCAAACATTTGAATGAAGAGCAAAACAACAAGTAGATTTGTGCAAATCTGGATTTGCTGGAAGAAAGAAGGGAGAGGTTGTCAAGGAAGGTGGCAGAGTACCAGCAGAAAGTAACTCGTTATTACAACCAAAATGTGCACATCCGCCGATTTAAGTGGGGGATTGTGTGCTTAGAAGAGTAAACCAACGCACTAAAGATCCCAGTTAGAGGGTGTTAGGCTCAAATTGGGAGGGTCTTTACAGGGTCTTACAAATGGCCGGTCCGGGGGCATACAGACTATCTTATCCTGACGGACGGGAAGTTAGGAGACCGTGGAATGGAGGGCATCTGAGAAAATATTTTCAGTAAGCTTCCTCATAAGATAATGTATTCAATTTAGAACATGTAAAGTTCTGTTCATAAATAAAAGGCATGATTAACTCTTTCAGAATTATTTCAATTGGAGTGAGTAAAAGTTTGACAAAGCAAATAAAAACTGAGGCCATAAGTCTCAAAGTCTGCTCAAGGCAAAACAAAGAGCCAAGCAAAGCCAAGGTTGGCTCGAGCAAGATAAGCTCACAAATAAAGCTAAGGCCAGAAGTCTTAAAGCCTGCTCAAGGCGAGACAAAGAGCCAAGCAAAGCCAGGGTTGGCTCAAGTAAGATAAGCTCGCAAATAAAGCTAAAGCCAGAAGTCTCAAAGCCTGCTCAATGCGAGACAAAGAGTCAAGTAAAGCCAGGTTTAGCTCAAGCAAGATAAGCTCGCAAATAAATCTAAGGCTAGAAGTCTTAGAGCCAGGGTTGGCTCAAGCAAGATAAGCCCTCAAATAAAGCCAGGGCCAGGAATCTCAAAGCCTGCTCAGGGCAAGACAAAGAGGCAGGAAAACCAGAATAAACTCCAGCAAGTTAAAACCATAAAAATTACCAAGGCTTGTGGATTAGGAACCGTCTGATCGTGATAAGGTAAAGAAGCCAAAATACATAAGGGATAAGCCAAACGGTTCACATTTTTAGAAACAAGCAAAGTAGATAAAGTAAGCCAAAGTCCTGGAGTTCAATAAAGGCAAAAGAAAAACTCGAAGCTTATTGGAAACTTATCTTTCAAAAAATTTAGAATAAATTAAAGGCATGAAGGCGAAAGTGGAAAATCTACTTTCTTTATTTTATTCAACAGTCGGGGCTTACAAATGCTATTATATATACATATATAAAAAAAAAGAGCTACAAAAATCAAGGAGCTTGGGCAGATGGATAAGCAGTTGGATCAGGGGCTTGAGAAGGGGGAGCAGCCTGAGGATCCTCCTCGGTGAAGGGAAACTTGACCCTCTTCGGTGGAAGGAGTAGCTTTTTCAGGTCCTACAGCGGCAACTTCCACATGCGAAGGTGGATCCCTTGGATGCTGGTTCTTAATATCCTGCTCGTTCATATAAGCATTCACACTAGCCTCGAGCTTAGCCATATCCAGCTCGAGATATTCTTTGCCTAAGACAGACATGATGTACTCGTAGCAGAATATCAGCCCGTTGCTGTATTTCTCAGTAAGTTGATTGCCCATGAAGTCCAGCTTACTCTGAAGACAAAAAGTTTCAGTTTCTACCATCCTTTCGAAGGAAAATATCTGAACATTAAGATCTTTCCTGGCATTCACGAGCTCGTTTCTGACCATGGATAGCTCATTCTCGAGCTAAAACGCCTTTGACTCAGCCATGGCAGCTCTCTCTTTAAACGTGGATATTTCGGTTCAGAGCTTTGTCGATTCCTCATTTTCTTGTTCCAGATCTTTTTTCAAGCCCTGGTTCTCAGCTCTTAGTTTTTTATCGTAATTCAAAACTCTTGTCTTGAAAGCTGTAGAAGCAGCAGCAGCAACTTGGCATACAGAGCGCTGGAAGGAGTTAGCCAGGTCATTAAGGCTAGAAGACTCCAACTCATTAACAAAGTCTTCCCGTATATATTTTTTGAACTCCTTAACAAAAGGCTCAATGAAGTTAGTCTACTCCTTAGAACGTGCTGACCGAGACCTGACAGAAATAATAGTGTCAGAATCCATCGAAAGAGCTTTTTCCACCACTCTCTCCCCTTTAGAAGGAGGAGGAAGAACTTTGATAGGGGAAGCAGTAAAGTCAACCCTGGACCTCTTAGGCAGAGCAGAGGAGTTGCTCGAACTCTCAACAGTACCAGAGCACTTCTTCAATCAAGCAAGGATGTTGTTCATATCTTCTTCCTTGGTCGCTAAACTAAACTCAACGAGATTATGGTGGGTCAATAATTCTTTGCTCGAGCTGGCGTTGTCCAAAGCAGTATCCATATGCAACTTTAACTCTTCCCTGATACTATACGACACACTCCAAGAAACTGCAAAGACCAGAAAATGATAATCAGAAGGGATGAGGAGGAGGTCTAAATCAGAAGGGGTAATGAACAGTAAATGATCTGGAGTGCAAAAGCGAGAATGAATTTGGGGAACATCTACTATTGTAAAGGCTGCTCACCACTAACCTCCTACGGCGAAAAAGAATTTACCTTTCCAATTGCCACCAGAAGTAGGGAGATTAGTGATGGGTTTTTTTTATCCATGTAGCTAGATGTGAAGTAATACCAACCCGCATCTTTTGGGCTGCTTTTCAATTTATAGAGACTTTTTATCACACTGTACCTGGGGTTCACCCATGTTGCACTAGTTCCACAAAATGAATAAGACCGATAAAACCCTCCACCCGTTGGAATTTAATTGCCCGGTTGGCAGATGCAATTGAGAGAGGATTCGGGAAAAGTAAGGTTATAAAGATAACCTGACACCCCATTTGAAACACTCGAGGTATAGTGTGACATAGCCTCGAGGAAGATGGCTGGGGGTGTTATTTTTACTAGGAAGATAAAGGTCAACGCTAGTAGGGATGCAGTAGGTCCTCCTAAGCCTATCTAGGTCCTATTGGGTGGTCTCACATCTCATGTGATCTATGTCAAACGACTCGGCCTCCCACATATGACCAGTCATTTGCCTTTTTTTTGGCCGGTTTTCTTCAAGGACGTTGCCCTCGACGACATCGCTGGTAACGTTAACAGCCTCATCAGGACTCGCATTTCTTACCATAACCCCCTTATTCGCTTGGGAGTCACTAGAAGAAGAAAATTCTTCAGAAGACATCCTTCTGGGTTTTTGTATGGCAGAAATTTTCCTAAAAGAGTAACTGCTACCTTAAAACGCACCACTGTCAAATTTTAGAAATCCGAAGTACAGTCTACCAAAATGATAAATAAAAAACCCCAAAACAAAAAGGACAAGAATAAGAGGAAGAGATCGAGAGATTTATACTTGAAGTTGATTTGGACGGCGTAAATCATGACGATTGTAATCGAGAGTTGGATTTCACTTGCAAGCAGTAGGCTTTAACTTCAAGAAATATGGGAAATAAAAAAAATAGAAAACGATGAACTTAGGGATTTATGAAGAGAAAAGTGAGTTACTCTAACAGACAGCACGTTGCACAAGGGGGCGTAACTGTTCAGGAAACCGCCTCTTAAAATTTCAAACGAATGGTCCAGATTAACCCACGTAATCCATATTAAGTGCGAAGTGACTGAAGAAGCAGACAGAATAATGTGAAAAAGTGAATGGGGAAAGCCTGCTTGGACAAATAATTTCTAGTCTTATCCCGTTTTACTCTCAAGACTAGAAACTGGGGGACTGGTGTTTAGGAATAAAGAGCAAGCCTGCTTGAGTATAGGCCAGCCAGAACAGAAGCCTGGATCGCTAGCACAAAGACACGTATGCTTGGTGTCAAAGCTGGTCAGGGTCAAGTGCTCGCACCTTGCTCGAACAAAGTGGGGAAGAGTAGGAGTGTCTACAATAATGCTCTCATCATATTATGAGTAGCACCAAGAGGAGGTATAGACCAGTGCTCGAGCAGAGCTCAACCCGTGTATGGCAACCTGAACCTATAGTGCAAGACGGTTGGTCGGCACTCTTCGAGAAGGAAGGAGTAACTCCCGCACACGATTAATTCACGTTATGGTAACCAAGTTACCGACTAACCCCCACGCACAATCAATCATCATCATGGTGACCAGGTAACCGTCCCATAACGGAGGAGAACGTGGAGTTGGTTGAGCTTGTGGAGTTGGCTGAGCTTCAAGATAGGGAAGTTAAGGGTGGAACAACATATGTGGTTATAGTTAATGCAGAGTTTCTGAAGGTAATTGAAACTTAGTGTGTTTCTAGAGGTTGTTACATTGTCTACACTCAGCTTTAATCTCATGTGGATTAGTAGGAAATTTATAATATTAGAGAGTATGCAGACATGGCGACCTGTGATCCCATCGTACTTATTGCAGAGGGCAAATGATCTGGTGAGGAATAAGATTCACCCTGTTGAAAAGTCAAAAGTCCACGTGCATTTATAGATTGCATTCAAATCGGTGACTATTTGGAAGAGTTGGCGCTGCATGCTCGCATTTGACAAAAATTGAGAAATTAGTTGTTGATCTTGTAAATTTTACAGTTTTATTTATGTATATGTATATTTATAATTGTATGAATATATTAGAAAAATGAAGAAATGAAGAGCATAAGAAAACTGATCTGCAGTGCTAAAAAATATTGCATTACTTATTCATTTATTTATTTTTCTTTATATAAGAACATGTTGGTGCATTATAATAATTTCATGTAAATTGAATAATGGTAAATCCACTGTTTCATAACACTCCCCCTTGGTTTTACATTCGTTTACATATAAAGATATTATTATATGTGTTTAATACTGCCTTGTTAAAACCTTGCTAATAAAAACTCAGTGGAACAAAATATAGTCGAAGGAAAAAGAGTACTGTGCACATTTGTCTAATATAATTGTAGAAAATCTTATTTAAAAAAAATATCCTCCCCTGATAAAATATCTTCTCGAATATCGATGTAGACAAATCTTAATATCAATTTTCTTATTCAATTCCATTAATTACGGAAGATACATGACTGCAAGTGATCACATCCAATTATCTGCTTAAAGAAAATCTCACCGAAAACTAAGAAAATATAATTAGTTTAAAGCTAAATCAAGATACAGTATCAAGCGTACCTGGATATGGGATAACCATCATGCATTTTTTTAAAGATTTTTAGATAAGAATATTTACTTTTATACACAATTTCAATCTCGTATAAGCATCACTAGTCAAGTGATTAGTTTTGTTTTTCTTGAAAACTTCACAATGATAATGTAATAGTATAGGTGATAACAATGTATATAAAAAGTGTGTGGTGTGATGCATTAGTACAAACTTTTCAGATATTTCAGTTCAAACATCTAACACTTCCACAAAAATAATGGCAAAATCTCTAGTTCAACAACTTAAAAATATTTTTGTATTTTGTGGATCATCTTCTAGACATACTCTAGAGTTTGTTGAAGCTGCCAAAGACCTTGAGAAGTTATTATCTGAAATAAAAATTCATTTAATATATGAAAGAGGTTATATTGGATTAATGGAGGCTATCTCACAAGCAGTAAATACTGGAGGAAGCCAAGTTTTAGATATAATCCCAAAAACTTTAATTAGAAGAAACATCATCGGCAAAACAAATGGGGAAGAACTCATTATCTCGGGTGTGGATGAACAAATCATAATAATGATTGAACATGCTGATGCTTTTATTGCTTTACCAGGTGGGCTTGGCACATTAGAGAAAATTTTTATGATTGCATCATGGATACAACTAAACATCCAATAAAAATCTATCAGTTTACTTGATGTAAACCATTATTATGGTTTATTTAATAATATTTATTAATAATATCATGAGACGTGGTTTTTTTTCTCCTTCATCATGAAGAATATTTATTTATGCCAACACTGCTACTGAATTAATTGATCAATTGCAAAAGTATCATCATAAACTCAGCCCAATTGTTTCTCAACTTGATTGGTCAGATACTGAGAATAATAAGAAACGTAAAATAGTAGATTTGAATCTATCATTGTCATTTATAGCTCCTGGTCCTTTTCTTTTTCATCTATGATGTAATAAAATGAGTATCATTCACAAGATTTTTCTAACATAAACTAATTAATGGATAACTATTCCATTTTGTTTATGCTCGATCTACTGTTGAGATAATATTTTATGTTTTCAAAAAAAAAATTTCTTGTCAAATTTTTGTTTTTTAAATATTTAGTAGTTTTAGGAGCTCTTCATGAGTTCCAATTACATTCATATCAACAACATAAACTGCTCGAAGTATAAATTTATATTTGAATTTTCTAGTAAATACGCATGGGCAAATAGGATCAAATATTCACACAGAAGATTGTACCGCATGCGTCTATATTATTTCAATTCATATAAGGATCTTATAGCTTAATTAAATACAAATTATGATCCTTTAATTTAAATGCTTCAGACATTTTGAATCTTTCGAGATTTTGACATAAATATTAATGTATATTGACTCCATATAAAATGCAGTTATTATATCCATAAGACATGTGTCAAATTTATCTGAGACTGCTAAACAAATTAAAAATTAAAAAATGTGAGAGTGTTTATCGTTGGAAAATACTTATTCTCATAATCAATACTAGGTTTCTATAAGATACTTTATGCCATTAGTTGCTTGCGTATTATATCTAGTGATTTTATTATATTCACTATTTTCTCAACAAATTCGCAGTTACATCCATTGGGTTTAATATCGTTAGGTATCTAGAACACAATTCCAAAAATTTCACTTTTCATTAAATAAGTCAATTTTAGTGGATTACTTCTTTTCATTTGGGTCAATCATGCCACAATCTATATTCATCATTGGTTTGCAGATCATGATCAATTATAATGTTAGTAGCTACTATAAATGCAAACACATCATTGATGACAATTTATTTACTAGCCACTTCAAGGTTTGATGTCTCATCATATGTATGTACCTCTTCAGGAGGTCTTTTAGGGTATTTAGTCTCATCAAGGACCGGAAGCCTTTATAAAAATTACCTTGAAAATAATCAATATAAATCGCACAATTTCTAAATTCAAGGACAATCAGTTCATTTATAAATGTGATGCAGATAATGTGGGTGCATTTATAATTTGAACTTTATTTTCAACATTCAACAGGATCATGATATTTCATTCTCCTCTTATGAGGAGAATGGTCTTTGAAACCAAGTGATCTACCACGTTTATGACATGTAATAGATAACATAATAACTATTCATACACTTGATTATTCAACAGGAATAATCACTTGGGTTAGTGTATTGATAGCTGTAAAACGTGATTTAGTTACTTTGTTATATCTGCATTTGGTAATTGATTTTATAATTTATTATAAAAAAATTATCTTTCATACTTTATTCTCACATGGACTTCAATGATCTAACTAAGGCAAAGTGAAAATTTTTCAAAGATAATTCATGTCTTTTTTCATGAGGCTTTCTATTTCTCAATGATGAAAAAAATTATTTTATAAAATGACAATACATAAACATGTGAAAATCACCTAATAAAGGTTTAAGATATTATCATCATAAAATGATGCAATCAACTATTCAAATAGAATATTACATGTGCATAGCAAATAAATATGTAACCACCATGCAAATGCATCTTTTAAAATTATAAATTAGCAAAATAGTCTACTATATAAATGAATTAATCCACATATATCTCCCAAATTCTTTGTAGACATTCATGACCAATCATAAGAGAAAATTGTCCAATCACATAATTTTCTTATGAGTAAATAGTACAAATGATTTCAATAGATAATAGAAATTTCGGTTTCATTAACAAATGCCCATGAGAATATTTCAATAATTCTACGCATTATTCTAATTTCTTAATGTCCAAAAGCAATCAATCAACAATATAAATATTTTGGACAATGAATTTCTGATTCATAACTACGTAGAATTTTATGTATTCAATGCTTTTATATATGTAATCTCGATATGATATCCATTTTATTGGATATTTTCTAGATCTGACTGAGAATAAGCCATAACTTTTTTCGAGCATTCAATTGGTTTACAAGACTAAATATAATGAATATTTTTTTCAAATGATACTAAATAAATTATGATATCAAAATAATATTAATATAGGTTGTATTACAAAACCAACCATAAATCTCAATATAATAATAAAATATAAAAGAATAAACATAAAATAAACACAAAATTAAATAGTTCACTTTCAGTAATTTTCTCAATATTATGAATATTTTCTAATGCTTATATTCATTTCAGGAAATAATAAATTTATGTTATGATTCAAGTATTGTCATATTATACTCTTACTGGTATTTAGAATTTCAAATTCTGAATTTTAATAGGGATAAAATTTTAGATTCTCCCACCTCATTTGTATTGTAAATGTTAGGTTACAATAATAATATTAAATATATATATATAAATAAATCTTAATTTATTAAAATTAAAGTAATTCAATAGGTGGTTAAACCAATCATAATTTATTAAAATTAAAATGTTAATAGGCATTTAAACTGACTATATTAATAAAATAAATTAATCAAGTCAAATTAATAATAACAATAAAAATAAAATCTACGTATCTTGTATAAAACTTAGGTGCACGTCTCGAGCTCCAAGTTTAGATATATTATAATTATAAACTTTAAATTCAAAATATTAGTAAATATGTTACCATGCATAGTCGAAACTTTTAGTTTAGATATACATAAAAATATATTTAAGATCTTTATGTCCGTAATGTTAAAAATTTCAAGTTTATATATAAAGATGTTTCAGATTTACATATCTTAAAATCATAACCTCTACAATTATTTTATGTACAATTGTATCAAATTTGCATATCTCAAAGTCAGAACTTCTACGATTATTTCATGTAAAGTTGTATTAAATTCAAAAATCTCAAAATAAGAATCTCCACAATTATTTCATATATAGTTGTTTCATATACATAGATTTTGATAATAGAACTTTTTGTCCATGTACATTTCATTGCTGATTAGAACTTCCGGTTCTAATACGAAAATCAAGAACTTCAGGTCCCGATTTAAAGTTCACAGCCTCCATATCCCAGAAATAATTTCAAGTTATAATATACATATTTATTACAATTTCAATCATAATACAAAATTTATAATCAAACTGACATATATACGAGCTATATCATAATTTAAAGATTGAGGATCTGAATGTTATTTACCTTGAACTTCAAGAATACCAAACATACCCTTGAAACAGAAATTACCAAACTGTCCTACTATTCTACAATGGCTGAAAATCACGATCCGATGACCGAGAAGCTCAAAATTGAAACTTCGGGCCATGAGGAATCCAACCATGCCGGCGATTAATTGGTGGAAAATGGTGGCATTTCGTCAGCTGTGGATGGCCGTAAATTGAAGGGGGTAACCTGAGGACCAAAGTCCAGCAGATGGGGTGCCACGAATCCGGCGAAATCACAGTGGATCGAGGTCCCTTTTTCCATGAGAGTTCATGCTCCGATCTATTGCTTTACGACAGTTTTCAACAGATGTGAAGGAATGGAAAACAATGGCCGTCGTTTTCTGATTTGGAGGGTGTCTGCCGTTGCTGGTAATGTGGTCGAGAAAGGAAACAATAGCCGGGTCGGTTTAAAAGGTGGCGAGTAGGATTAATTGACCCGGTCATATCCTCTTTCTCACAAATGCAAAATTTTTCAGTTTGCATTATCGTAATAATTTTTCTGGCAGTATACTCAGCTCATCAAGAGCTTCGTTTTGATATATTATACTGATACGTATATTCGTGCTGATAATGTGTTGTAAATTTTACAGTTCTATATATGTATATGTATATTTATAATTGTACGAATATATTAGAAAAACGAAGAAATGAAAAGCATAAGGAAACTGATCTGTCGTGCTAAAAAACATCGCATTACTTATTTATTTATTTTCTTCGACATATAGGAGCATTATAATAATTTCATGTAAATAAATATAATAGTAAATCCACTGTTTTACAATAATAAAATACTTTTTTTTCTAAAATGTTTCTCCATTTATTGTCAAAGCTCACCATATATATATTTATTTTCATAATAAACGTCTTGAATACTGTTTCACTCTCTTGATTAAATAAATATTTTGAATAAAGAATTTTTTATAACCTACACTTATCTCACTACAACAAATGTGATTTCTCAAGGTGAAAAATTTTATAGCAGATTTTTAATAATAGCCGTAAAGATAATAATGACATGTACGGAAGGTAATGGGCCGGGCCAAGACAGGGCCTGACCAAGCCTGAGTCCGATAATACAAATATAGGTCCGAGCCTTATAAAAGTCCGAATGTTTAAAATTAGGGTTGAGCCTAACCCAACCCTAATAGGATCAAGGCCGGACTAGGACTTTATTCGAGCTTGACTAATTTTTTTTAATATTTAAATAATTTTAATTTAAAATTCCGTAATATATTAATATTTAAAAACTTTAAAACCTCTTTAAAATATCATAAACATAAAAATTATTATAATCAGTATTTCTATCATAAATTATATAAATAATTAAAGATAAACAAAAATTATATCTAATTCAAATAAAAACACAATTTAATTCAACAATCTAACCAAAGAATTCATCAGTTTAACAAACGAATAAAAACACATAATTTGGTTACACAATTTAAACAAGAAGTTCATTAGTTTAACAATGACAATTCACAATCCAACATGAACGAAAAAAAAAAAACTACTTCAATACTTGTGGCCCACATTATTCTTCATCTACAAATTCTTCTCCAGTAAAAATTTTACTTTAAAAAATTTTACCGACAAAAAAGAAATGAAAAAAAGTGTGAAAATAATTTAAATATATAAAATTGTTATTAAACCAATTATTGAAATATTTTCTATATTATTTGTATTCATACCTTTAGAGTTTGCCCACAACCAATGTTGAGTGCACATAAGCGCTTCCAATGTTGTAAGATGAAGTCTAATTCGATGTGGAATCAAGACTCTACCTCCTGTGTTAAATGCAGATTCAGAGACAACGTTGTCATGGGAATGACTAAGATATCCTTAGCCATCCGAGCTAAGATAGGAAATTTGCCTTGGTTCACCTTCCACCAATTCAAAACATCGAAGTCTGAAATAGATTTAACTAAAGGCTCTTCTAAGTACCTCTCAAGGTCAGACTTTAATATCGTAATCTCAATATTTTGACTTGCAAATGCCTCAAATTTACGTATATCAAAAAATTTACCACCAGTACTTATATTAAAACTAGAGCGAACATCGACAAAAGAATTCTCACCAATAATCTCATCACTCACATTCTTATTACTGCCCTCATAAAATTTAACCAAATCGTTACTTAGATTGCGCACTCTCTAAATCTCATTTGCAGCACCCTTACCATAAAGTTGTGGAAAATAATAATGAACCAATTGCATTTTAAATCTTGGGTCAAGAATAACAGCCATCACTAAAATCCCATGTATTTGAGCCCAATATTTATCAAATTTTTGAATCATTTGACTAGCCATTTGTTTAACCACACGCATATCAGAAAATTTCCAATGATCGAGATTAATTTTCATTTCACATATCATTGGAAAAAAAAGATTAGATGTGGGATATTATGTACCTGAAAATAACTCTGTCATCGAGTAAAATGGTAGCAAATATTCCAACGTCTTTTCTGCCATCTTCCACTCCTCATTTGTTGGTAAAGAAGTGTAGTGTTTGTCGCGCTGTTGTAATCTAGAAAAGACAATTTTATATTTCACTGCAACATCAAGCATAACATATATAAAATTTCATCTAGTTGCACAATCAAGCACCAACTTTTTCTCATACTTCACTTGCAATTGACGTGCAACTATCTCAAAAGTTTCTACCCTCTTCTGTGTGCCCATCCAATGTGCCACACTATCTTTAATTTTTTTAATCCACTCCTCAATCACTTTCATCCTACCTTTCACAATTAGGTTCAAAATATGAGCCACACACCTCGTATGAAAATAATTCCCACCCATTAACATAGAATTACTTGAAATCAATCCCATCAACATATCAACCATAGCATCATTAGTGGAAGAATTATCTAAGGTAACAACCGATATCCTTCTATCTACATTCCAATCCAACATACACTTAAAAAAAGCTTGAAAAAAATATTCAGTAGTGTGTGGAGTCGGTAAATATATGAACCCATTCATCACCCAAAAATTAAGTTTTAGAATTAATTAAATTAAAGTAAAAGTAAATAAATATAACATCAAATATACGAATATATCATCATCCAAAAATTAAATTTTAGAATTAATTAAATTAAAGTAAAAGTAAATAAACATAATATTAAATATAAGAAAAGCACCTTAAAATTTGACTTTGCAATCGCCAAGACTTGTCGACAAAATGTCCCGTAACAACCATATACCCCTTCTTTTGATTACTAGCAGTCCACATGTCTGTAGTAATTGCCACCCTACTATCATTATTCTCCAACAAAGCCATTGCTTTTGCCTTTTCAGCTTGATACAATTTCATGATCTCAGCCTTTAAAGTGTTCCTACTCATCATCTTCACCATTGGGTTAGCATAAGATATCAAATCCCTAAATGCGTCATAATCTACAAAATTAAGTGGTAACTCTTGCTTTACAACCAATATCGCAATCTTTTGCTGAGCAACAATCGGATCAAATTTTCTTGTCTCAACACGAGTAGTTCCATCATTTTTTTTCGTCACATTTAGAGTTTTTTTATAGATTGTCATCAATTTTTAGAATATACTTTCCCTTACATATTTTCAAGTGTCTAACCAAATGAGAGGTTCTGTTATTACCAACAATTACCAACTTTGCTCCACAATGACTACATTTTGCTTTCAATTCACCATTAATAGTTATCTTTGTGAAATCTTTCCAAACATGAGAAAGTCCTCGCTTAGATTCTCGCTTTCTTTTATTGTTACTTTGTCGTACACCATCGTTATAAAGGGATGCCTCTTTAACCGTATGGATCTCTTGAACGACACTATCTTCATTCTCTTTACCCACATGAACATCTTCATATGAATTCAATGTTGGTGTATTAACTTTGAATTCTGAATTTGACATTATAACCTAAATTAAATGTGTAACAATTCTAAGTTAATTAATAAATAATTTATAAACTTAAAACATGATTTAATTAAACTTACATTAATTAAAATAAATAAGCTACAAAACTAAGTTAAATTGAATTTATATTAATAAGCACAAAAGAAATCCAAACCAGCCAATAGAGCTCAATAAAACCTAAAATTTCAGTGGCATTACTGTAGTGATGGGTAGCTAGCAGGGTAGGAAATGGTACCGGTAATGGAAGCTCTCACGTGTGTGGTTGTTGTGGCGGTGATGCGAAATGGCATAACGGGTTGGTTGGCTGTTTGTTTAGCAGCGGCGTGGCTATCGTGGGTAGCTGTTTGGCTGGCAGTGGTGAGGGCCAGTAGCTGCAGCGGTATTGTGGAGTCTGGTGGAGGTTTGCAACGGTGTTGTGGAGGCTGGCAGAGTGGCAGTAGCGTGGGTTCTTACTGCTAGCAGCTGCACGCAGTGAGGATTGGTGGTGGGCTGGTGGCGAGCTGGTGGAGGCTCGGAGTTTCAGGCTTGCAGCCTTATCAGGGAGGCTAGCAGCAGCTACACGCACACGGCACACACAGTGAGGACTGATGGACTAGTGGTGGGCTGGTGGCGAGCTGATGGAGGGCTGGAGGCTTGGAGTTTCAGGCTTGCAGCCGTATGGGGAAGGCTGGCAGCAGCTGCACACACACGCAGTGAGGAGTAGTGGACTAGTGGTGGGCTAGTGGCGAGCTGCTGGAGGGCTGAAGGCTTGGAGTTTCAGGCTTGCAGCCGTAAGGGGAAGGCTGGCAGTAGCTGCACGCACACGCAGTGAGGAGTGGTGGACTGGTGGTGGGCTGGTGGCGAGCTGGTGGAGGGCTGGAGGCTTGGAGTTTCAGGCTTGCAGCCGTATGGGGGAGGCTGGCAGTAGCTGCACACAAACTCAGTGACAGTGAGGAGTGGTGGTGAGTTGGTAGAATTGTGTGTTACTTGTTAAAATGTTAGGGTTTTTTGTGTGTGGCTGTTGAGTGTGTGGCTGTGCCTGTGTGCAGTGTGTGTGAGTATTTTTTTTTCTTTTAAGCAAGGTCGGGCCGGGCTGGGCCATACAAAGCCCGAGTCCTGACCCGAAATTAAACAGACTTGATATGTATAAACTCGAGCCTGAATTTTGACCCTTAAATTCGGGCCTAAGTCCGAAAAGAATGGGCTGGGCTAATCAGGCCAAAATCAAGGCCAAACTTTTTTGCTATCCCTAACGACATGTGAGATATATTTACCATTATTTATTGCCATAACATGTGATATAACAGTAAGCGTTTATTACACATTATTAAAAAGATATTAGGTATATAGTTTATTTTTAACGGCATCATATTTTTAATTGCTCTGAAAAACATATTTATATAGCATAATATGATTGTCGTGGATAATAAGCTTAAGATGACTTTAAATTTAAAGCTATAAAAACCCTTATGTGAAAACTATATATAATAATTAGTAAAAACCCTCATTTTACAAGCCCTAAAAAACTTGTCTTCTTTGTTTACAGACACTCCTTTGGTATGAAAAATAAACAAACTGTTAAACCCATTGATTTTTTATTAGTTTAGAATTTGAATTTTCCTTTGAGGATTATATTAAAGTTTATTTGATTGTTAACGGATTTTATTATTGTGGGATTGTGTTTTGGGTATAAGGAAAATGGCAGCATACCAACTGTTTGATTATTTGACTCAAAGGAATGCATTCACTTTACTTACTTTGACATTTTGAAATCATTTGGTAGCACATTTATAATTTAGATATTTAGTTTGATTTTATCATTTTTTTAATATAACAATTTGGTTTATACTAGGCGACAAGAGTTCAAGAGAAAGAAGTTGAGAATTTATTTTGGAAAGAAATTCTAATTTCCTTTCTTTTATCATTTTTCAATCAATTTGATGTAGTTGTACATTTTCATTTTAAAAAAAAATGTAACAACTTCATTCTTTGAGTGTTATGTACATATTAGCTTCAAATTTTATTGATTGTCACTTGACAATTTGATATTGTAAATTATTGTATTCATAATTATATTTCATGAATGAAAAAAAATATTGTTTGATATATATAAAGTTGGAATGGTTCCAATTTAATTTAAATTTTATTGATTGTCATTTGACTGAAAATTGTTCATTAAATATTCATACATAACATTTGTTAAAGCTATCGACTCACAAAATAATGGAAAATACAATGATTTGTCTTTGATTATAATAGTAAAGTAGTAAAGGCTATTAAATTTATCAATAGTGGCTAATATTTTCAATTTTATAATTTTTTTCAACACTATAAATAATGGCATCATATTAGTGCCGTAAAAAGTACATTATTTTTCATGGCTTGTGGATCAACAACATAAATTTATGTCGTTATATCCCTTTAATGACATATATTCTTAGTTGTTTAAAGCTTTTTTTGTTGTAGTATAGAGCCCTAGCGCATATGCAATATGTCAGATATGCTTTGATAGCTAGTGAGAGATTGTTGGGATTATATGCTCTTTAAAATATATTGACTTATTTATTTTCTGATTAATAAAATAATTGAGGTATTTTTTCAGATATCTTAATTGTATAAATAGTTTGAATAAGGTCCGTTTAATCATATTATATGTATTTATATAATCATCATATAGATTCACAGAAGACATAAATACAAGTTATCTTATGATTAAATAAATTAAACTCGTAGTTGATAAATAGAGTTGCGTGCTCTATTTATGTTTAGATTGTAATAAATTCATTAAATTATTTGTCTTAATCATGTATGAATTTATTAATGTAGTTTGATTACATTGAACTGTATCATATATGAGATTTAATTAACTTTAAAATAATTGTCAGACTTATTGAATCTCACATAGAATCTTGAGTTAATTATAGTTTCATATTTGTGATTGTCATTTCATTTGATTTACTAATGGGAGCAACATACATTTATAGTCAAGATTACCCGATATTGGTAGAAGCAATTATGAGTAGTGAAATTATAGATTAACAATATAGAATTTGTACAACACATCTCTTGACGGATTTTTAGTACTTAATCATAGAATTCTCTTGGCAGTGTGTGTCAGCATAATTAGTATATTGAAAATGATCATTAGAGAAAATCAATAAGTGTCTAGAAACAAGATGTAATTGAATTAATTGGATAATTGAGATATCAATTTAATTGATAATGTAGTACAAAAAATTATTTAGTAAAGAAATCAATGTGGCATGGGTCGAATTATTATTCGGGAATACTATCCTAGATAGTATACAATTATGGAAGTCAGTTCCAATCTTTTAGTGGAGTAGATTTAGAATTAAATAATCGGGCTAGTTTAATTACATGTCTAATTATTGTAGTCACTATCGTATGTACTCATATGATCCCCGGGTTAGCTTATTTAATTAATTTCACTTCTACATGATTGACAAGTAAGATAACTAGTTATTTGGGTTAAAAGCCCAAATATATTATTTGGTGGGAGACTCCATTTAATATGATTATGCGTAAGAGCCTTGTGTTATTTTATAAGATGATCCCCTGTACAAAAACAAGTAACGCCACTTTTGGGCTTTCTCTTATCTTTTAATTTAAATAAAATATTTTGATTTAATATAATTAAAAAATAAAGATAAATAAAGAGTATAAGGTTTCCATCAATAGAATATCAAAAGGTTTGTTTCTCCACAAAAGGGGATATAGGAGTCATAATATACAAATAAGAGAAAATAAAATTTTTCTCTTTAACTTTGAGAGGAAAAATTTTCTCTTACTAGATAAATGTACAGAGAATACTTGAGTAGGAGATTTATAGAAATAGAGAGAATTGGAGCATGCTACTGACTCAAGAGTCTGTTTAGAAGAAAGTGCTAGAAAGCTATGGTATAAATGAAAAAGAATAAATCATTTGTACTCTTCTAGCTCCTAAGCTCTTGACTCAAGAGTCTGTTTACAAGAAGGTGCTAGAAAATTTTGGTATAAATGAAAAAGAATGAATAAATTATTTGTACTCCTCTAGCTCCTAAGCTCTTCTTCATGTTATTCTCCTCCAGTGAAACATGAAGATATGGTTCATGTTTTGTAAGCTTGTGTTATGGATAGTCTTATAGATATGATGGTGTGTAAAAATCCTGATATGTCTCAACTAGTGAGCATGGTTAGTAAATCTAAAAAAAAAAAAATTCACTGGTTTGCAATGATGTGGATTCTCCAATAAAAGTATGGGACAATTACAGTTGGTTTGATTTTATAAGCTATGTGCATAGGCAGTCGAAGTGACACAATCATTTTGAATTCTTAATGAAGAATTACTTTAGGGATAATGGTTCGTTGATAGTCGACTAAGATGTAGACAAATCCTCGCCGAAGTAGAGAATCATTGAAAAGTCAAAAGCCCACATGCATTTATACATTACATTCAAACCGATGGCCACAAAAATTGACTATTTCAAGTAGTTGGAGTTGCATGTATGCATTGGTCGGAAATAGAGAAACTAACTCTGAAAACTTTAGCATTTTGGATGCATTTGGAGAGTCTTTTCAAGTGTAGTGAAACGGTGGCCAAGACTTTTGCTATGAAAATAAATGCATGCATGGTGAGCTTCAACTATAAATAGAGAAGCATTTTTTCCTTTGAAGGCATCCTAAAATATGAGAACTTAAATGATTTAGCATTATTTGAGAGTGCAGAAAATTGTAGACACTACTAAAAAAATACCCTTTAGTGATACTAAAATAGTGTCACTAATTATTTTTAGTGACACTTATTAATAGTGTAAGTGATCTGTGAGTCAGAAAAATAGTGACACTTGAAAGTGGTGTCAGGGATTACTATTACTATAGTATTACAGATTTTATAACACTATAGTGATAGAAGTTAATAATAATTATTACGTGTCAAAAGTTCGTATCACTATAGTATTACTAATATAGTGACACTCTTGTAACAATATTTACAAACAATTATTACATGTCAATAGAATATAAATAGTAATACTTTAGTGTCAATAATTACTATTACTATAGTATCACGAGTTAGTAATATCAGTAAAACAATAATTTCGAAGACAATATTATATTATATCTTCAGATCAGTGAGAAACGCGTGCAGAAATCAATTTCCAATTAGTAAATCCATAACCATAAATAAGAAGATATAGAAGAATCATAGCATTCACCAACAGGACAACAGTAAGACTATAAAGAAAATGTAAGCCGTCACAAATGGTCTAAATAAGTTGCTTCTTTACATTCTCATTTCCACACTAGTGTATGGTCACATAACCGAACAAAGGTCACCTAGTTGCGAGATCCACTCTACACCTTTCAAACATATATAGCTAAAGACTTCTGACGCTTCACATGCTGAAGAATAGGCTCCGTAACTTGTAAAAATGATAAAAATAAAACCAACAAAGCCATTAGAATCACCATGTTTTCACTACTAGAGGACATTTCATTCGGCAGCAACTTACTTGGTATTTCGTGGTTAGAAAAAAAAAACAAAAAAAAAAAGGAACAAGAAATGAAATATACCGTGCTTGTTTTCCTTAATCTTTTATCTTAAGTGGATCTACTACAGATAATATTATCAACCTCATCACAATTATTTGTGCTTCCATTTGTTCTAATTTTTTCATTTCCTGGTACAAAACTCTCTCTTGAAGCTACCGGCTGCGCAGTTTCAACAATAAACTATCTCATTGAGCTACAAAACGTCAAAAATCATAGAAAATTATCAACAGAAGTAAAAAACTTTTGATAGCATGCTAACCCCAGCCCGACTTGTTGGAGTGTTTCCGACTTTTGCCTTGGAGATAGTCTACTCACTTCTTTGACGTTGAAGGGGTTGAACTAAATACAAAACTAGATGGAGAAGAGATGGGTTGCTGACCAAAAGCTGGAACGACAGGTGTAGCTGGAAAGGCAGGTATAGATGTAGTAACTGTATCCTCAGCCATAGAATCTTCTATGCTCATCTGATCATTATTGTTTGAAGGCACAGAACTGAATGCAAACACAGGATTTGAATTACCAAATGCAGGCTGTGATGAAGTGACTGTTACAGCTAAAGTAAATGAAAACATAAAACTCGCTGAGGCATTGGTGGATGACCCAAACACTGGAGCACTGCTAGTAGCAGCAGAAGATGAAGATGCCCCAAATAAAAATACAGTTGAGGGAGATGCAGAGTTAAACACGGAGCCAAATACTGGCGTCTTAGGGCTTTGCCAACTGGAACCAAACAGATTTGTCGTAGTACTACTGCTTGAGCTAATCGAGTTGGCTTCTAACGATGAAGTAGTAGAACCTAATCCAAATGACGGAACTGAGCCAAATGGCGCTGCCACAGAAGTTGAAGAACCAAATATAGAACTGCTGGAGGAAAATGAAGAATTTGCAGCCAAACCAAATGATGAAGACGATGCAGTTGAACCAAATTGAGTTGGCATGCTCTGAGTTGCAGCCACAACAGTTGCATTGACAGATGCCTGAGTACTACCAGCACCAAAAGGACTAGAAGCTAGACTCTGGCTAGTAGCAACCGAAGTAGGGGCCCCAGCAGTGAAACCAAAAATGCTACTTCTTGTGTTCGCAACTGTAGAAGATGTGCCACCGAAACTACTAACACCAGCGCTCGTAATTGGTAGAGATGCACCAGCAAAAATGCTATTTCCAGTGCTTATTGCCGATGATGTACTACCAAAAGTGCTACTTACGGTGGTTGGAAAGGCTGTCAATGAACCACCAAAAATGCGATTTCCTGTGCCCATAGTTGCTAATGACGTGGCAGTGGAAGTACTGCTTCCTATGCCAGAAACTGCGGATGAACTTCTATAGTGCAAGCTGGTAGAATTACCACAGCTTGTGTCATTTTTCTTGCCTTCTGTTAATTCTACGCCAGAATTAGCTGACATTGGCGACATTGAGGTTGATGATCTGTCATGTCTGCTCAATACCATGTGAAGTATTGGACAAAGCATCAAAATTCTCAGCATTTAATTATTTATTGGCATTCGGAATATTGGAAATTTAATTAATAGTTTCTCTTATGGATTTGATTTTTCAAGTCTTACCTCAACAACTGAGAGCAAACAAACACAGTCCCAATCATATTGCCCCGACATAAGAAACAAGCAATTTTTTTTTTTAAATAAAAATCAAATCAAATTAACTTGATTTGATTCTGAATGCACTAACACAGATCAGATAAACTACAATCTCTATATCCTGTCTTTAAAAGTCAGCCACAGCTTATTAGATGCACTACAGATCAGATTAATGAACCTGCATCAGCTTTCAAGATTAATACCATAAATAATTAATATAAACTAATTTAAAATTGCTTAGTGATTAAATCATGATGAACTCACAGCTGGCAAAGATATCTTTCTAGCCCATTATCCTAATTTTTGTACAAGCAACCCCCCCATCTTTCTAGCCCATTTTAATTAATGTATAATGTGAAATTAAAATAAAATAAACAAATAGCTCATCCTTAGAACAATGATCAATCTCTCATACATTTTGTCAAATACCTTATAAGCACAACTTTTTATCATCTTTTTTTGACAAATTTTGTTTCAAATTTTGCCCACGCAAATATATTACACAAAAAAAAAAGCAAATGTAAAATTTAATTGTAGATTATAACCCATGAACAAATTTATAAAATACTAGTTTACCTCATTCATGCAAGTCCCATAGAAATCTTAATTGTTTCAATTATCCAAGTAGAGCAAATTTATCCAAATAATGAAAACGAATCCATTATTAAGATGCCACATATAACTCTTTACAGAACTAGCCCCAAACGAAGAAATTGATATAAAAGCCAACAGTAGTACTTTTAGATCGGTCTATAGCTCCAATAGGCTTGTTACTCAAATCCTCTTCTAAATCTTCTTCAGAAACGCTAGGTGCTGCTACTCATTAGCAACTTCTACTTACATATTCAATAAAGCCAAACTTGTATCTAGCTGCGAAAAGCATTTGATGAGAAAAAGATGTTGATGCAGTTTTTCACGCGTGCCTCAACAGTGCTTCGAACCTTCCAGCAAGTACCTCCAAGCGACTCGGCGAGGAACGTCTCGAACCTTACGCTCGCTGGATTCAAACGATGACCGATCCTTACGCTGCGCCACAAGCTCGAGCGAGATTGCCCCTCGTCCTGTTCACTGTCTTCTTACGAGCAGTGATCTCCGGACTGTACTCACGTAGAACCGGATCAGGGGTCGCCGGGCGTGTCCCGGCGAAAACCCTCCGACGCTCAAGTCAGTAATCGGGTTTCTCTTTTTTGGTATCTCCCTTAGTGAGGGAGACCGGAAAGATGAAAGGGGTATTATATCGCCCCCCCTTTTTTGGATAAGTATGGTGTTTTTAGAGAGAATCAGATGAGAGAGATTTGAAAAGGAAGAACCTGTGAATTGGAAAATCCAACCTTTGAGAATCAAATTCTTCAACCTCTTTGTGAATTAGAAATGCCAACCCTTGTGCCGTTCTCCTTCGTTTCCTTTTATACTCTGTTTTTCCCGCTTTTTTCCTCTCCAGGCTGTCCACTCCCACGCTAATGGTATCTGGGTCCCTCTGACAGCCAGGTTTGGCGGAATATTCCTTGGGGATGAGCGACTGTCCCCTCAACCCGATTCACGTGGCCAGATCACCATGTCGGGCAAGTGCGCAGTGAATGATGACACCTTGGTGGCACGTGCCGACCAGCAGACAACGATGTCATCTCTCCACCATGTGGGACCCTTGTCGGACATCAAAGGTGTGCGAGATTACGAGATAACGGGTCGGGTTGCCCTGGGTCGGGTCTTGTCCAGCTGTGCTCGTGGATCTCTGCGAGCAGGAGAGATGTGCTCGGCTCTCGACTTTGACCAGCTTTGACCTGAGGGACGACCTCGAGCAGGCAAGGAGCTCTCGACCTCGACCGGCTTTGACCGAAGGATGACCTCGGCGGGCAAGATGCTCTCGACCTTGACCGACTTTGACCTAAAGGCTGCTTCGGGCTAGATTGCCCTCGGGAGTCTTGCTCGAGTGGCGAGGGTTCGAGGGCTTGTCGATATTTACCCATACACCGGAAGGGCTTTGAGGGCCTATCCGATATTTTACCCAAACACCGGTCCCCGGTTTCTAGTCTTTTGAGTGAAGCGAGATAAGGCCGAAACTCGATAATGATGGGCGATCGCGGCCTTTTACTCTTCCCATGCTTCCAGTGTGTCCGCCACTTGAATCATTTCTCATTTAAGGCGGGACACGTGGGTTGATCCGACCAGCGTATTTGAAATTGAAAGGACGCGACCTAAAAGGTCGTGTCCCTCGAAACGCACGCCGCCACTCGAAAGGACGCGTCTTCCTCTTTAAAAATCCCCAACTTCTTCACTGTTCCCTCTATTTGCTTACTTTTCATTCGAATTCAAAATTCATTTGCTCTCCTCGCTTCTAGGTCTTCTTTCTCGTCAGGCGGCTTCAGCTATCCACACTTCCATTTGTGTTCGGTACCACTCAATTTTCCATTTCACCACTCTGTTTCTTCCTCTGCATCTTGTTAGTCCATACCGCTTTAAAAATGTCGGACCCCAATGACCCCGTAGGATGTCACTGGAGGACTCTTCCTCTTCTAGTGAGGCACTGACCTCGAGTATAATCCCGTGAGGGATTCTAGTCCAGAGAGGAATTACCATGGTGAGACCCAGTAGCATCGGAGGATGAGGGCCGGCCGGAGGTCCGGCGTGGGAATACCCATTGACTACTTACAATGTCAAACCACTCAATCGAGTTGAGCGGACTTAGGAAACTTACCACATTCCAGATAGTGTAATTACGAGGTTGCCGGCAGGGTGAAATCCCGGTAGTCCCCATGGGTTTACTAACCTTATTTGGAGTGCTTCGGATGGGGGTTAGGTGCCTCTCCGACCTTATTTTGGTCGGGTTTTGTCGGGTTTCGTCGGCCCTCAGGCAACCGAACCCGAATGGGTGGAGAGTCCTTTCCGGACTCTTCGTTTTATGGAAACACTGCGATCTGGATGAGCCCTTGGTAGGGAAATCGGACACCTCTACCAGCTAAGTGTGGCACGAAGGATCTTTGGTTGGTATTATCTTACCTCCGACTGAAGGGTAGAAGCCCATCACCGATCTCCCTACCTCCGGTGGCAACTGGAAGAGCAAATTCTTCTTCGTTGGGGAGAGTGGGAGCACGCGCACTCAGTAGCGAGGAGTTCCTCCGGTCCGTGACGATTTCTACACACATTCTTGTCTTATCTTGAATTAACTTTGAATGTGCTTCGCTGAGTAAAAATTTTCTAAGTATTGTACATCCTTTATTTATGAATGCATGGTAGAGTTTTGCTCGACTTAGGCTAAATAAGCCTTATGTCTATTTTGCGAGCTCATTTGACTTGCTCGAGCACTGCATTTGGCTCTTGTTGAGACAACGTCCCGCCTAGAACTTAGGCCTGGGGACTTTTAGATAAGGGGTTCTTTTGAACTCCCGCTCGAGACTGTAATTGACCCGAAGCTTGGCACAGTCCGCCTAATGATTTAGGCTTTGGGATTTCATCTGAGGATGTCTTCTTCCGCTCGAGCCTTTTAATTGACCCGAGCTCTTCGGATAATACTCCTGCTTTGGTTGTCAGATAACCCGAGCTGGGCACCGTCCCGCCTAATGAGTTAGGCTCTGGGACTTCATGCCGAGGAGGTCTTGTTCTGCTCGAGCCTTTTATTGACCCGAGCTCTTCAGATAATACTCCTGCTCTGGTTTTCAGATAACCCGAGCTGGGCACCGTCCCGCCTAATGAGTTAGCCTCCGGGACTTCATGCCGGTGGAGGTCTTCTTACGCTCGAGCCTTTTATTGACCCGAGCTCTTGGATAATACTCTTGCTCCGGTTTCGGATAACTCGAGTCGGGCACCGATCCGCCTAATGAGTTAGGCTCTGGGACTTCATGCCGAGGAGGTAGTCTTCTGCTCGAGCCTTTTATTGACCCGAGCTCTTCAGATAATACTCCTGCTCTGGTTTTCAGATAACCCGAGCTGGGCACCGTCCCGCCTAATGAGTTAGCCTCTGGGACTTCATGCCGTGGAGGTCTTCTTCTGCTCGAGCCTTTTATTGACCCGAGCTCTTGGATAATACTCCTGCTCTGGTTTTCGGATAACTCGAGCTGGGCACCGATCCCGCCTAATGAGTTAGGCTCCGGGACTTCATGCTGAGGAGGTAGTCTTACGCTCGAGCCTTTTATTGACCCGAGCTCTTGAGATAATACTCCCGCTCTGGTTTTCGGATAACCGAGTTGGGCACCGATCCCGCCTAATGAGTTAGGCTCCGGGACTTCATGCCGAGGAGGTCTTCTTCCGCTCGAGCCTTTTATTGACCCGAGCTCTTGAGATAATACTCCCGCCTCGGTTTTCGGATAACCTGAGTTGGGCACCGTCCCGCCTAATGAGTTAGGCTCTGGGACTTCATGCCGAGGAGGTCTTCTTCTGCTCGAGCCTTTTATTGACCCGAGCTCTTCAGATAATACTCCTGCTCTGGTTTTCAGATAACCCGAGCTGGGCACCGTCCCGCCTAATGAGT
Source organism: Murraya koenigii (assembly GCA_025617385.1). NCBI lineage: Eukaryota > Viridiplantae > Streptophyta > Magnoliopsida > Sapindales > Rutaceae > Murraya > Murraya koenigii. The sequence goes on along the minus strand of CM046814.1, from coordinate 22,514,250 downwards.
TAGGCTCTGGGACTTCATGCCGAGGAGGTCTTCTTCTCCTCGAGCCTTTTAATCTACCCGAGCTTCTGAAAACACTCCTGCTCTGGTTTTCAAATAACCCGAGCTCGGCACCGTCCCGCCTAATGAGTTAGGCTTTGGGACTTCTGGCCAAGGAGTTCTTCTTCTGCTCGAGCCTTTTAATTGACCCGAGGTTCTGATGACACTCCTGCTCTGGTTTTCAAATAACCCGAGCTGGGCACCATCCCGCCTAATGAGTTAGGCTCTGGGACTTCTGGCCAAGGAGTTCTTCTTCTGCTCGAGCCTTTTAATTGACCCGAGGTTCTGATGACACTCCTGCTCTGGTTTTCAAATAACCCGAGCCTTTTTTTTTTTTTTACAAATGTAATCTTTTCACATGAAATAAAGATACATATTTTGAACAATTCTATTGACTGCTAGTGTACACACATTCTTGTCTTCTATACTGAATTAACTTTGAATGTGCTTGCTGAGTAAAAAATTTTCTAAGTATTGTACATCCTTTATTTATGAATGCATGGTAGAGTTTTGCTCTGACTTAGGCTAAATAAGCCTTATGTCTATTTTGCGAGCTCATTTGACTTGCTCGAGCCTGCATTTGGCTCTTGCTAGACAACGTCCTACCTAGAACTTAGGCCTAGGGACTTTTAGATAAGGGGTTCTTTTCAACTCCTGCTCGGGCCTGTAATTGACCTGAGCTTGGCACCGTCCCGCCTAATGATTTAGGCTTTGGGATTTCATGCCGAGGATGTCTTCTTCTGCTCGAGCCTTTTAATTGACCCGAGCTCTTCAGATAATACTCCTGCTCTGGTTTTCAGATAACCCGAGCTGGGCACCGTCCCGCCTAATGAGTTAGGCTCCGGGACTTCATGCCGAGGAGGTCTTGTTCGCTCGAGCCTTTTATTGACCAGAGCTCTTGAGATAATACTCCTGCTCCGGTTTTCGGATAACCTGAGCTGGGCACCGTCCCGCCTAATGAGTTAGGCTCGGGACTTCATGCTGAGGAGGTCTTCTTACGCTCGAGCCTTTTATTGACCCGAGCTCTTCAGATAATACTCCTGCTCTGGTTTTCAGATAACCCGAGCTGGGCACCGTCCCGCCTAATGAGTTAGGCTCTGGGACTTCATGCCGAGGAGGTCTTCTTCTGCTCGAGCCTTTTATTGACCCGAGCTCTTCAGATAATACTCCTGCTCTGGTTTTCAGATAACCCGAGCTGGGCACCGTCCCGCCTAATGAGGTTAGGCTCCGGGACTTCATCGCCGAGGAGGTCTTCTTCGCTCGAGCCTTTTATTGACCCGAGCTCTTGAGATAATACTCCGCTTCTGGTTTTCGAGATAACTCGAGCTGGGCACCGTCCCGCCTAATGAGTTAGCCTCTGGGACTTCATGCCGTGGAGGTCTTCTTCTGCTCGAGCCTTTTATTGACCCGAGCTCTTCAGATAATACTCCTGCTCTGGTTTTCAGATAACCCGAGCTGGGCACCGTCCCGCCTAATGAGTTAGGCTCTGGGACTTCATGTCGAGGAGGTAGTCTTCTGCTCGAGCCTTTTATTGACCCGAGCTCTTCAGATAATACTCCTGCTCTGGTTTTCAGATAACCCGAGCTGGGCACCGTCCCGCCTAATGAGTTAGGCTCTGGGACTTCATGCCGAGGAGGTCTTCTTCTGCTCGAGCCTTTTATTGACCCGAGCTCTTCAGATAATACTCCCGCTCTGGTTTTCGGATAACCCGAGTTGAGCACCGATCCCGCCTAATGAGTTAGGCTCCGGGACTTCATGCCGAGGAGGTCTTCTTCGCTCGAGCCTTTTATTGACCCGAGCTCTTGAGATAATACTCCTGCTCGGTTTTCGGATAACTCGAGCTGGGCACCGTCCCGCCAATGAGTTAGGCTCGGGACTTCATGCCGAGGAGGTCTTCTTCGCTCGAGCCTTTTATTGACCCGAGCTCTTCGGATAATACTCCCGCTCTGGTTTTCAGATAACTCGAGTGGGCACCGATCCGCCTAATGAGTTAGGCTCTGGGACTTCATGCCGAGGAGGTCTTCTTCTGCTCGAGCCTTTTATTGACCCGAGCTCTTCAGATAATACTCCTGCTCTGGTTTTCAGATAACCCGAGCTGGGCACCGTCCCGCCTAATGAGTTAGGCTCTGGGACTTCATGCCGAGGAGGTCTTCTTCTGCTCGAGCCTTTTGTTGACCCGAGCTCTTCGGATAATACTCCCGCTCCGGTTTTCGGATAACTCGAGCTGGGCACCGTCCCGCCTAATGAGTTGGGCTCCGGGACTTCATGCCGAGGAGGTCTTCTTCGCTCGAGCCTTTTATTGACCCGAGCTCTTGAGATAATACTCCGCTCTGGTTTCGGATAACCCGAGCTGGGCACCGTCCGCTCTAATGAGTTAGGCTCGGGACTTCATGCCGAGGAGGTCTTCTTCTCCTCGAGCCTTTTAATCTACCCGAGCTTCGAAAACACTCCTGCCTCGGTTTTCGAATAACTTGAAGCTCGACACAGTCCCGCCTAATGAGTTAGGCTTTGGGACTTCGGCCAGGAGTTCTTCTTACGCTCGAGCCTTTTAATTGACCGAGGGTTCGATGACACTCCTGCTCTGGTTTTCAAATAACCCGAGCTGGGCACCATCCCGCCTAATGAGTTAGGCTCTGGGACTTCATGCCGAGGAGTTCTTCTTAAACCTTTGCTCTTCATCCTGAGCTTACATTATGAATGTTTTTCTCATTCTTACATACATTTGTACTTTTACATATCCCATATTGGGACGAAATATTTACATTAGCATTTTACAATACAAGGGGGACTTACCAGAAATACTTCTTCAGGAGTTGTGCGTTCCACGGTCTCTTGACTCCTCGTTCGTCTGGATGAGCCAACCGGTACTCTCCTGGTCCTGTTAATTCCCCAGTTTTGCAGCCTTTTCCTCTTCGATTTGCATATCCCGTTTCACCTGCTCATACACATCCGAATATGAACGGATCGATAGACACCGCAGGTTATACCATGGTCTCCCCATCCGAACACCCTCTTTTAATCCCCTTAGAGCTTGGGGATGGTTGAACGCACCAAGATCTAGGACCGATCTATGGTATCTTTTGATAAACTCCCGGAGGGACTCTCCTTCTTTCTGCCTCACCTCTGACAGCTCCATCATGTCATCCTCAGGGGTCACCGCGCCCCGAAATTGTTCCGCGAACTCCCTGCACATCTGTTCAAAGCTCAAAATGCTTCCCGTGGGAGTCTGCAGTACCATTCTCTCGCCCTTCCCTCAAGGTCGGCGGGAAGGCCCTGCACCTTCTGTCTGGCGAGACCTTGCACCTCTGTCATGTCATTGAACCTCTCTATGTGTACTAATGGGTCACTCTTTCCCGAATATTGCAGATCCGGGAAGCGAAAGTCACGTGGGATCGTGACACCCATGATCTCCGAGGAGAGAGAAGATTCGTTGTCCAGCATTATTCGCCAACTTGGACTTTTTCGGTTCCCCCGAAGATCTTCCACCACTTGCGCCTAACCTGCGTACCTCTCCTCCAACTCCTCCATACGAGAGGTTGAGGTCATCTCCTGCAAATGTTGGCGAGACCCCTTTCCTCCATGTTTGTTTCTTCTCTCACTGCAACATTCGATGCCGGAGGTCTTTGGGCTTCATCTCCGCATTTTCCGAACATGAGCATTCCCTCGATTGGACTCGGGACATCGTTGCAGGCTTTTCTCGTCCTTCCACGAATTCTTGTAACAGGGAGGTCATAATTCGATCTGTTTTCCATCAGATCTATCCTTTCTCGGATCTCCTGCATTGCGGGCCTCATTGGCCACTTCTCTCGAGTCATCGATTCTTGGGACTTACTCCTCTTGATTGTTTCCCTCATCGTTGTGTTTTGTGTGTCTTCGATGTATTAGGAAATCGGGCTTTTGTGCCGATCCCGCAGGCGGCGCCAAAGATGTTGATGCGATTTTCACGCGTGCCTCAGCGGTGCTTGAACCTTCCAGCGAGTACCTCCAAGCGGCTCGGCGAGGAACGTCCGAACCTTACGCTCGCGGATTCAAGCGATGCCGATCCTTACGCTCGCCACAAGCTCGAGCGAGATTGCCCCTCCGTCCTGTTCACTGTCTTCTTCGAGCAGTGATCTCCGGACTGTACTCACGAGACCGGATCGGGGTCGCCGGGCGTGTCCGCGAAACCCTCCGACGCTCAAGTCGATGTCGGGTTTCTCTTTTTGGTATCTCCTTAGTGAGGAGACCGGAAAGATGAAAGGGTATTATATCGCCCCCTTTTTGGATAAGTATGGTGTTTTTAGAGAGAATCAGATGAGAGAGATTTGAAAAGGAAGAACCTGTGAATTGGAAAATCCAACCTTTGAGAATCAAATTCTTCAACCTCTTTGTGAATTAGAAATGCCAACCCTTGTGCCGTTCTCCTTCGTTTCCTTTTATACTGCTGTTTTCCCGCTTTTTCCTCTCCAGTCTGTCCACTCCCACGCTAATGGTATCTGGGTCCCTCTGACAGCCAGGTTTGGAGGAATATTCCTTGGGGATGAGCGACTGTCCCCTCAACCCGATTCACGTGGCCAGATCACCATGTCGGGCAAGTGCGCAGTGAATGATGACACCTTGGTGGCACGTGCTCGACCAGCCGACAACGATGTCATCTCTCCACCATGTGGGACCCTTATCGGACATCAAAGGTGTGCGGGATTCCGAGATAACTGGTCGGGTTGCCCTGGGTCGGGTCTTGTCCAGCTGTGCTCGTGGATCTCTGCGAGCAGGAGAGATGTGCTCGGCTCTCGACTTTGACCAGCTTTGACCTGAGGGACGACCTCGAGCAGGCAAGGAGCTCTCGACCTTGACCAACTTTGACCTGAAGGATGACCTCGAGCAGGCAAGATGCTCTCGACCTTGACCAGCTTTGACCTAAAAGGCTGCTCGGGCTAGATTGCCCTCGGGGAGTCTTGCTCGAGCTGGCAGGGTTCGAGGGGCTTGTCTGATATTTACCCCATACACCTGGAAGGGCTTTGAGGGGCCTATCTGATATTTTACCCAAACAAAAGATATTGTAAAGAGTTTAAAATATCGAAAGGGATTTTGATTTAGGTGGGAGAACCAAGGGAATTTGGGTTAGAAGAATAAAGATTTTAGGTTTAAGACTTTCATTTATTTTAGTTTTAGGGTTTCTGTATAAACTGGTGAGGGAATCGATTTTAGGAGTAGGGAAAAAATGAGGAGCCAAAATTTTTTAAGTGCTAAATTTAGAGTGTTGAAAATTTTAACAATAAGAATAACGCTATGGGATAGGTTTTAACTTTTACAAAAAAATTTCTATTTTAGGTTTCATATACTTTAATTTTTAATTGTTATATACTATTTAATGTAACTTAAAAGATTAAAATGAAACTCTTGGCCCAGTGATTTAATGTTTAAAATTGAACAATTTATGCTTTAAAGCTCTTGAGTTCGATTCGTTATAGGTACAAAATTAAAATTTTATTTTTTAACTACTAATACCTTAGTATCACAAATTTCTAATGTTTGGTTTATTGACACACTAGTATCAGTAATTTATGAAACTTGGGGAAAATAGTACATATATATATAATTACTAACACTTTTTACAAAGTGTCAGTAAACTAAATATCAGTAATGACCGTTTTTCTAGTAGTGAGAGTATTTTTAAGTGAGCTTTTAGAAAGTTTTTGTAAGTGTTTCCTTAGGTGCTTGGTTAGGTTCTGCATTATTTGTAGAGATGTGAGAAAATGTATGTCTTGGAAAAATTGTTTTCTTTAAGAATGTGTGAAAATACTGAGTGTATTTGACTATTTAGAAAGTGAATTTTATTGCTCAAATTTGTACTCTATTAATAGTTAGTAAAATAATTATTCTCTCTTACCTTTGTGGACGTAAGCATTATTATCGAACCACTTTAATTTTTTTTATTCTTTATTTTTTTTTGTGAATATTTGGTGCGAAGTGATTCCACATTTGCACACAAATGGTATTAGCCCACAAGAAATGGTATTAGCAAGAACACATCCAACATCTATTATCAATGGATTCAAAGTTGGTAACCCTTGTTTATCTTGTGCCTTTTATTGTAGAACTATCCTCTATATTTCCTCATTTTTTTTATTATGTGGACAGCTTGCAATGAGGCAAGCGTGCAAATATGTTGACGAAAAATTGGCAGTAAAGGTATGTCCCCGGTGTTTAATCTCTATATCTGATAACCATGTCAGATATTGATGTATTCTTTTGATATGTAAGCATTATGGTCTCTGTTTTATTTAGGATGATTCATGGATCTTATAAAAGAAAACAACTCAATGTGCGTGCATATGTTAAATTTTCTTTAAAATTTCCAAATTGCCCTTTTGTCTTATTTTTTCAGGTTGATAAGCTTAGAAAATATTCTTTAGTAAATTGTGCTAAGACAAGCTTGTCCTCGATGTCGATTGGTGGTGACAGCAACTTCTTTGCTAATTTGATATGCTTCGTACAAAAAATGTAGATTTTCGTTGAAATATGTTTATGGTCCCTCACACCTTGTTATAAGCTAATCCGGCACCACTGTGCTGTATTTCGATGCTCCACACTGAATTTTATTACTACAACATCTATATTTATCTTATCTTAACCAAAAGGAAAAGAAAGAAACAATAATCTGTATTATCTATTATGTATTTTTAATGGTAATTATTGTTTTAATCTGTGTCTAGGATGACTAATCAACGAGAGGAAGTCAAGTACCCAATCAAGGTTGGTATTTTTTTATTGTTCAATACCTGTGGAGAACCTTTATATTAATCCTTTTATGGGATTAAAAGATGTGTCGTGTATCATTTCTTAGATTTCCCTTTTCCAATATTTTAACTAATGATTCCATTTTTTAGTGCTGCTTTGTTGAAAAATTATAATACTATGATTGCTTTTTGTACAATCCACGGCATTGTTGTGGAATTGCGGATTGAGCAATTATCAATTTTATAGTGAATGTTGTTTGTAGAGAAAAAAAAAATGGTAATGAATAAATGCAAAGAAAACATAACATAACAATTTACGGAGTTCGGCTTAATGTTTATATTTATAGACAAAGATTGAAGTATAATTTTATTAATAAATGGAAATTACAAATGTGAGAATAACTCTCAAAACTCAATTACTTAATACACCTAAATAAATCCCCTTACACCCAAGAAAATACTCTCTCAACACTCTTGATGAGCTTAATTATAAATGCTCTTAATTTTCTCGAAATGAAGCTCACAATTCTTAGATGATTCAACTCTCAAGAAATGAAGCCTATTATAGTGTTTAGACTTCAACAAATTGTTAATTTTGTAATGACAATAACGTGCATTATGACCAACAATCACAACTGGTCAGCAACCATTTTGTGCACTTGCTAAATTCTTTAATGCTTACCAACTACACTAGTTCATGCTTTAAATTATTTATTCGTCTCAACTTCAACAGGTATCAATATTTTGAAAGCTCGTGATAAAAGTGGTAGAGATAGCCACTTGCTAAATGGGTATGCTCTTAACACTGGTCGTGCTACTTAGGGAATGACTATGAGAGTTGCCCCCACTAAGATTGCTTGACTTGACTTCAATCTCCAGAAGACAAAAATGCAATTGGGAGTCCAAGTTTTTGTTACTGATCCCAAAGAGCTTGAGAAAATTCGTTAAAGGTGATCTGACGATGGTTGTAATTCAGAACATGGCTTTCAACTTGCTGCTCTCTCTACTAAAACATGCTTCATTTGATTACATCCATTTTGATTAATTTTGCCTGTATCTTTATCTATTGGGAGCATGCATCATGATAGTGGGTCGTATCCCTCAATTTCTGAACCTGTTAATTACAGAACTGAAGATTGTGTTTTCTGGTTAAACAAAAACAACTATGAACTTATAGCTGGACCATGCAGGACTGAAAAAAATTTAAAGTCTTTGTATTAAAACTGTAAATAGCTTGAATGATTCAGTTACTTCTGTTATTATTTCCTTTTTTTGTGAGTACTGTTTTTTGTCTTCGAGCAGCAGTTGGGGTTATAGTTACAGTTGTTTTGTTCAATTTGTACATCAATGGACACTTAAATTTCTCATTTACACCTGTGTTAGTGAGGGGGTAATTTTATTGAAATTTCTAGTGCATACCAAAAGGAAATTTTTGTAAAATGCTTACAATTCATTTTGTTAATCACTCAATCTGTCTCGGATGATACCAATTCTTTCACAGAGAAGATGATATGACGAAGGAGAGTCTCGAGAAACTTCTGAAAGCTGGAGCCAGCGTTGTTCTGACAACAAAAGGCATTGATGACATGGCACTCAAGGCAAGCCTCTTTGATTTTAAATTTTTTCATTTTATTTAGCTATGCTTTAGCCATGTGACCATGTTGTGTACTCAGCATCTGTGAAGATCATGCCTGTAGCTTTGTGGTGTTGTATTCAAAATTATTTTCAAATGAATTGTTTATGTTTGAAAAATTGATAACGTTTTGGGAAATTTAATAACTATATGAAATTATTGACTTTGCTTCAGTGTGCTCAAGATGACCATATTTGCATGCTGTATTTATGTGCCTCATTTTGATTTATTGTTTACCCCGTGAGTAACTTGTGCGCGAGCTTCGTTTTGTCATACGTATAATATGATTTTTTTTCTGGTTTTTTATTGTTCTCAATACTTTGTGGAGGTGGGGATATTACTATTAGACGTGTGCAGAAGAGGATATGCGACACATTGCTAAGGAAAATGATGCAACTGTGGTATACTTTTACTCAGCCTAACTACTTTAATCTGCTATTGAACTCACTAAATGCTTGTGCTATCACGGAGGAAATGTGGTTAAAGTTTTATGTTCTATGTTTCACTCAGCCTAACTACTTTAATCTACTCTGAATTTTTGGATGCATTCTCTCTCAAAATGAAGCTCTTATTTATAGTGTAAGAGTGGCCATGAACTTCAACAATTTGTAACGAAATTTCAAAGCCATGCACACTTTGTCAACATTCGGTTTCTACTCTCCAACTATTGTTAGCAAGCATGTGAGCCACTCCTTTTTTATTTTGACTTTTCAATAATTCTTCACCTCCGAGGAGATTTGTCCAAATCTAAGCTGACTACTAATGAACCATCATCCCTAAAACAGCTATATCGTTATGATTGCCTACGTTCCTATAATCTGATATCAAACCAACCATAATTCAAAATTCTCCAAACTCAGCACATTTGAAGAATTTGAATTAGTTTCAAGCAATATTGAAACTTAACTCTAGAATTCACATTTGTCAACATATCTGACAGGTTATCTTTAGTATTGATCTTCTTCAATAATACAACACTGCTCTCGATAACTTCCCTCACATAATTATATTTCACATCTATGTGCTTTGTTAAAGCATGATATGTTTGATTCTTTACAAGGAATATCGCACTTTAGTTATCACAAAAGACCTTAATGTTTTCCTAGATTATTCTCAAATCACCTAACAATTCTCCAAACTAAATAGCTTCCTTTACATCCTTAGTTGCTACCATATACTCTGCTTCCTTAGTAAAAAGAGCGATTGTTGATTGTAGAATCGACTTTCAGTTGACCGGACCTCCACCCAATGTAAATATATAGCCCATTATTGGTCTTTACTTATCTAATTCTCTAGCAAAATCAGAATTACAATACCCAACACATTATTGACCACAATTCTTTTTTAACAATAATCCAACATCTACTGTGTTATACAGATATCAAAGAGTCCACTATATAGCAAGCAAATGGTCTTTACCAAGATTATGCATATACCGACTAACTATACTAATAGCTTGAGATATATCAGGCCTTGTGCACACTATAGTATACATAAGACTACCCACAACAATTGTATGTAAAACACAAGCCATTTAGTTGCACTCCTCTTAAAAAGAAGAACATTAAGAAAAGCTTAATTTAAAATAAGGAGTTAAAGGAGTACATATTGGTTTTGTTTTGCCATCGATACTAAATCTTTCTAATACTTTCTTTAAATAAGACTTTTGAGTTAATCATAGGCTCTCATTCTTCTTGTCTCTACGAATCTCCATCCTAAGTATTCTCTGTGCATCACCCAAATCTTTCATCTCAAATTTAGAAGCTAGCTGCTTCTATTCTTTGAAGTTATAAGTATATCATCGACAAAGAGTAATAAATAAGTAAAAACTCCATCTTATAGTCTTCTAAAGTAAACACAGTGACCGTGTTCACTTATAATGAACTTCTGCCCTTAGATGAATTGATCAAATCTCTTGTACCACTACCTTGGTGACTACTTCAGTCTATATAAAGATTTAATTATTCTGCATACATGATTCTCCTCTCTAGCAACTTTAAAACCATAAGGCTGAGTTATATAGATTTATTCTTTTAAATCTTCATTTAAGAACGTCGTCTTAATATCCAATTAAGCCAACTTTAACTTATATTCTGCTACCAAGGCAAGTAAGATACGAATAAAAATATATTTTACAACTAGAGATAATACTTCATTATAGTCAATACCCTCATTCCGAGCAAAAATTTTTGCTACAAGCCTTGTTTTGTATCGAAGAGTTGATTAATTTGAAGATTCTTTTTTTTTTGTATACCTATTTATTACCAATAGCTCTTTTCCCCTTAGGTAACTCTATAAGTTCCCAAGTTTGGTTTTGATGGAGAGACTTCATCTTTTCTTACATAGCTAACTTTCATTAATCACTTTTGCTACTATGTAATACTTCACCAAAAGTGTTAGGAATGTTATCATTAATGACTCGAAATGCATAGGCTATCACCATGTTTTTTTAAACCATCTGATTTTTTTAACACTCTTTTTAGCATTTTTGTTGCTATAGTTTCATTTTCATCATCTACATCTTTAGTTGTTTCTTCCTCTTTTAGGACATCAACAGAAACATCTTCTTCAACTCTTTATGTCACCTCCAAATTAAACTCTTATATGTAGAACTAACTGGTACATATGGAGTTGCATCAAACTCCACCCGCTGCAATGTCTCATTGGTCTTATTCTCCATCTGCTGAGAACTTAAAGTCTTCAATATAGAAACTTTATTAAATGTTATATCTCTGCTATAAATAATAGTTTATCTTCAAGATTCCAAAACTTAAAACTTTTAACTCTGCTTTTGAATGAAAAAAAATTTATCTTTTCTTGCACGAGAATTGAGCTTATCATTCTTTACAAAATAATAAGCTGGACACCCAAATACACAAATAGAGTTATAATCTTGTATATACTTTCCAAACCACATTTCAATAGGAGTTTTACCTTCAATTGCAGTAGCAGGCAACCGGTTTAATAAGTGACTAGCGTAGCTCATAGCCTCAACCCAAAACTTTTTATCTAAACTATTATTAGATAATATACACCGTATTTTCTCTAGTAAAGTATGATTCAGACATTCAGTCACACTATTTTGTTATTGAGTATGTCTCACTGTGCAATATCTTTTTATACCTTCACTCTAGTATACTTGTAAGAATAGATCAATATTCACCCTCATTATCAAATCATAATACTTTGATCTTTCTGCTAGTTTGAGTCTCCATCAATTTCTTCCATTATACGAAAATCTATAGAATCTCATCCTTAGCTCGCACAGTGTACACCCATAAACTTCTAGAGAAATCATCAACAAATGAAACAATATAATGGCTTTTATCAATTGACGCAGCCTTGGTTGGTCTTCATACATCGCTGTGAACATATTTAAGGATTTCACAAGTATCATAATAAGTTGTACCAAACTTGACCCTTATCTTATTACCTATTACACAATGCTCATAAAAATTTAATTTATATTTTTTGTGCCTTTTAAGAGTCTAGGCCTCATCAAAGTTTGCAAAGATCTCTCCCCAACATGTCCTGGTCACTATACTACTCAACAATATTTACTTCATCAGTTGTATCTTTCTTCAAATAGTATAGATTTTTATGATAGCCCCTTGCAGGATCACTATAACCCTATATATGAACTTCATTGTATCATTTTCAATGGTAATTTTATAGTCATTAGCTTCTAGAGCACCCACAGAAATTAGAATTTTATTTAAAATTAGAATATATCTAACCATTTTCAGTTCTTTGTCCATTCTATCGAACATTTTGAGTCAAATCGTTCATATCTTCACTGTGCGACAAGATCGATCACTTTCCATCACAACTATACTGAATTCTAAATTACGAAAACTCGTAAATAATTCTCTAATGAGACACAAATTATAGGTTGCTTTGGTATTAAGTATCTACTCACTTGTACTAGCCACATATACTATAGGAATAATAGTTAGTAAATAATCAGAGCCTTCATATTTTCATGTCATATTCGCTGCTACTGGTCTCTTCCCATCTCTTTTCTAAGTTTTCAGACAATCTTTCCTTCAATGGCTTTTTCACAATAAAAGGCACACTCATCTCGAGCCATGTTTCTACTTCTCAATTTAGGCCGACAATTATTTCCACCATAATTCTTTTTTTTCTCCATCGTCCTTTCTCTAGCTAACAGAGCTTTAAACGATGTTCTTTCAGAATGTTTATCATTATTCTGAATTTTTTGAATTGGTCAATGCTGTATAAACATCATTAAAGATAATTACATTTTTTCCATATATCAAGGTAGTCACGAAATAGCTAATATTCTTCTAGAAGTGAGCGTAGAAGAATCATAGTATTGACTTCGTCCTTAATATCTTCATCAAGATTCTTTAAATCAGCAACCAACTTTTTAAATCTTGAGAAATGTTCGTGCATTAACACCCTATACTTCATTCAAAAGCCACATACCTGGCTCATTGCATGAATGCAATTTTTCAAGACTTTTCAGCAAGTACTTTTTACCAATGTACACCACAAAGTCATCACACACTCATTATCTTTCACCAGATATTCCACCTCTTTATATTATTAATAATTATTATAGTACAATATTTAAATAAATAAACTTCAATTCTTAGAACTCAAATAAACGAAATACTTTCACACACACTTAAAAGAAAATACCTTTCAATTGCTTACACTCTTTGATTGCTCACACACTAAACAATTCTTCACTTGAATTGTTTCTTTGAATTTTGGGATGCATTCTCTCTCGAAATGAAGCTTTTAGTGTAAGAGTAGCCATGAACTTCAATAATTTGTAACCAAATTTCAAAGTCATGCACACTTTGTCAACATTTGGTTCTTACTCTCCAACTATTATTGGCTAGCATGTGAGCCACTCCTTTGCTATTTTGACTTTCCAACAATTACTTAAATCGAACTCAAATTCTTCAAAGAGTTTGGAGAATTTTGAATTATGGTTGGCTTGATTCCATATTATAGGTGCGTAGGCAGTTATAGAGATGCAGCCGCTTTAAGGAAGATGGTTCATTAGTAGTTGGTTCAAATTTGAACAAATCTTCACCGAGGTGAAGAGTTGTTGAAAAGTCAAAATAAAAAAGGACACAAGATTTAATGTGTGTGAGTACTAGATGTATTTAGGCTCTAATATCACTTATTGTACACGAAATGTAGAATCAAGAGAACCAAATAGGTCATAAAAAAATAAATGGGTCTGTTACCAATGAGCTTATAGCCTAGTGGAAGAGTCATTGCACTCACAATATTGAGAGCAAGGTTCGAACCCCTATAGGGGTTGTTTAAGAAAAAAAAAATATATCATAAAAAAATAAATGACATAAAATTTAATGTGGCTCGACAATTATGCCTATGTCCATGAGAGAAAATAATTGTATTATTAATAATTATTAGAGTAAAATATTTGAGTAAGAAAATCTCACTTCTCAGAACTCAAATACGCCCAGTACTTTCACACATACTTAAAAAAAATATTTCTCAATTACTCACACTCTCTGATTGCTCACACACTAAATAATTTTTCACTTGAATTATTTCTCTGAATTTTGATATGCATTCTCTCTCGAAATGAAACTCTTATTTATAGTATAAGAGTGGTCTTAAACTTCAACAATTTGTAACCAAATTTCAAAGCCATGCACACTTTGTCACATTCGGTTCCTACTCTCCAACTATCATTGGCAAGCATGTGACCCACTCCTTTTTATTTTGACTTTTCAACATGCTTTATGTATTTTCGAGAGGACCCATGAATCAAACACGGCACTTGCGGACTATATTCTTCTGATCAACTTTCCTGAGCTTCAAATTTGATACATAAAATTTAGACTTTTTTCTTCATGTTCATTCTAAGTTCAGATTATGGAATAGGAATAGATCTGGTGGAATCACATTGATTAAGACATGGTGAACCTGTTATAGATTAGAGTATTGACTTAAAGTGTACGTAGTATTACGATTAAAATAAAATAAGTTTTAATTACGATTGGTGGTGAACTTGTACGTGCATAACCGTAAAATAAGTTTAAATTACTAATTCCATCCTTGTTATTATTTCTGTTCTCTATCACGTATTCGATTTTGCTTCCCAATCGGTGTAGCATGGGACTGGATCTTGCAAAGGGGACCATTGGGAACAACTTGGAAGCAGGAATCGTTGAGCCTGCAAAGAGCAAAGTGAAAATTATTCAGGAATCATGAAACATACATTGCCATGCCCCCTGATTTTGTTTCTTAAAACCTGTTCGACTGCTTGCAACTGAAGCAGCAATCACAATTCTTCGTATTGATGATATGATCAAGCTTATGAAAGATGAAAGTTATCAGAATGATAAAAAATAGGACCGGCTTCTCTTAATTTTTAATTTCAGAATTTTTGGGTTTTGGATAGGAGGAGAGGTTAAGCAGTTTTTGGATGCATTGTCAAGATTTAGAAAATTTCTCCACATGCAAATTCTCAGGAAAAAAAATTTAATATAATTGGCTCACAGTTTTTGTCACACCACCACGTTTGTTTTTTAAATGATAAATTATTTTGTTGTTATTTTACTGGCATAAAAAAATGTTACTAAAATATTGGTGGTCAAAAGATTTTCATAGTAACCTGCTAATCATACTCCAAATATGTCGTAATCAACCAAGGTAAATGATGATACAACAAAATCTATATTATTATTATTATTAAACAAAATCTATATTATTTTTATTATTATTATTTTAATCATTATCATATAATCCCAAGTTATCGCAATAACAAGGTTGGAAACAGTCAAATTTATTTAAAGCTAATTCCAAAGTTAGAATAAGAACTGATTAATTTCTTTATGTATATAAATTAGCCCTGAGCCCAGATTAAGAAATAGCAGGTAATTAATGTTGAATAAAATCAAATCATGGCGGTGTCTAAGTTCACATCATGGCTAGTGATCTTGGCAATTCTCTCATTGCTGGTTTTAAACAATGCGGAAGCATCTGATGAAGAAACGGCGTCGGAACTGGCGACGGTTGGCTCTCCCCGGTCAATGCGCGGTCTGGGTGTCGCCTGGGATGATAATGCATATAATTACAGAAGGGTGAAGGAGACCTTGGAAGCGGAGCCCGCATACATCAAAAAGGAAAGCTCGAACGATGTGTGATGACTGATAGAAGGAGAAAATAACTTTTTTACATTTGACGTATGTACAACAAGTCCGTAATGGTTTTAACACATCGTATGTACTACATTGCATACATGTCATCTCATGATTTTATTAGTCGATTGTATGTAAAACAGAAATATAAAATAACATCCCACCAATGATGAAGATACCGTACCTATAAAAATTAATTGTATTTTAATATTAATTATTATTATTGATGTAATCGTAACACCACCTAACATAAGTTGTTAGTGCGAATTATGATTTGTTTATTAAATTTTTCAGCTATATATGCTAGTATAGGCTCTGGAATGTTGAAATATGAGATCACTTATTTTCAGATGGGCTATTATATTAATAATTTCTTATGAGAGGATTGAAGAAGAGATATAGAATAAAATTTAAGATATATAATATTTTGAAAATTCAACGGATAAGTGATGCTAACTTCCCTAATTGATTTAAAATTTTCACTGCAATTAAAGAATGATTTAGAGAGGGATCGTAAATTTTGTATAAGATTGGAACATAAATAATAAAAGCTCATTTATGTGGAGGCATGAAAAAGTAGGATGTCTTCTTGTAGTGTGCAGTTGTAAGAAATCAAAGAAGAAGAGACATGCATGTATTTGGGGAGATTTTTTTGTGTTTTATTCCCATGTTTTCAAAGAAACAGATTGTTCGAGAGATTAATTATATCTCCAAAAACTGAAATGAAAATATGTAAGTAAATGACATAAAATTTAATTGATTCAGCCTTAAAGGCACCTAAAATCACTGAAGGACAAAGACAATGACTTTCACTATTATAAAGAACAAGAATTTAATGACTCTATCTCTGTAACTTTCTTTCTGCTCAGGAAGAGATCTAGGAATTTAGCCTTGCAAATAAAGCCTTCCTGGGAAGCTTCTAATGCTGTTTTCAGAAATCCAGAAGCTTCCCTCGTTTTCTAACTAACTTAACGGCCTATTGACCGTTTTGACTAGCTTCAAATCGTGTGTTTAACACGTGTGCGTATGTTAACAGACTTCTAAAACGGCACGTGGCTGTGTCTCTCCCTTCTTTTGTGCTTTTTCCTTTGTCCTGCACGTGACTTCTCGCCCATGACCTTTTTTAGAAATTCTTCAGTTTATTTGAGATTCATGACCAATGAACTGATGATAGCCGGCGCTTGATAAGACATATTAAGAAATTTTTAAATTATGTGACTCCTTTTAATATTCCTCCAATATTTTTTTAACTTAGAAAAAAAAAAAAAAAAAGACAAATTGTTAAGGTTGATATTTCTCTGTCACTTTATTATCCCATTCTCTAATTTCTTCATGTTAGAGGCTGCCATTTGTTAAACCTTGTGGAGACGCTGCTTTTTTACTTTACTCTCAAAGTAATATTAAACAATAATTCTTGTAGTATATTGATCCATTAATGGCTATTGTTCAATTCTTCTGTAATTAAAATTCTACAACTCTTGATTCTCTCATCACGTCTTTGTAATTCTTTTATAAATTTATTTGACAAGATTAAGACATAATTTTAATTTACTCTTTAGTTGTTATTGTCAACAAAACTCAATGCATGCATTCAACACAATTCTAGAAGCACGCAATCTAGAAGCTGCACAACTGAAATTTCTCGTAACGTACATATTGATTCTCTGAACTTTTGCTCAGATTTTTAATCCTCCAAACTAGAGGACGCTACTCAATTATTTAATAATAGAGAGATGATTGAAACTAACTCTCCCCCCTCCCATATAGGGAAGATTGAAACTAACACCCATAAATGTTTTATAGTGGCTCGAATCCTTACTCTCAATGTAAGTGCAAGAGCTCTCCTACTGAGCTATAAGCTCATTAGTTGAACGCCAACATTATTTGAAGAAGAAGAAAGATGGGGCATGTAATTTGAAAAGAAAAATAGTTATATTTAGAGAGCAGTTTTGAAAGTTTAAGAGCTAAAATTATAAAAGCTCTTGAGAGTCTAGTGAGTGAGATTTAGGTGTATTTGCCTGTGGACGGCTAAAAGTAGAATCACGTAATTCCTAGTGCTCTCTTTGTGTGCTTATTCTAATTTTCTGTCCAATTTCATTTAACTGTATCCTTTCTTCACCCATAAATTTTCTAATAGTGGTATCAGAGCCAGGTTGCATTTTCTAAAATTAAGTTACTTTTCACATATACGGCACTGTTCCAGTACATAGTTACTGTTCATGTATATAGTTATTATTTATGTGAAACGGTGGGAGTCGATTCTAGCAAAGTTAGTTTGTGGCGAAAGCGATGGTGGTAAAATACGAGATTGAGAAGTTCAACGGGAACAATTTCTCATTGTGGAAAATGAAGATGAAGGGCAAGGCTATTATAAGAAAAAATAGTTCTTGGCAGCAATTAGAGAAAAACTCATGGAGATAACTGATGATGCCAAGTGGAACGAGATGGATGGCAATGCAATTGCTGATTTGCACTTAGCATTTGCTGATGAGATATTATCTAATGTGGAGGAGTAAAAGAAAGCAAAGAAAATATGAGATATTTTTACAAAATTATACGAGGTTAAGTTGCTACACAACAAGATCTTTTTTTAATATGAGACTCTATATTCTTCGAATGGCGAAATCTACATTAGTGACTGGCCATATCAATACCTTGAAAACTCTATTTTCATTGGGTCCCAAAATAGGGGAAAATAAATGTACGGAGATTCTACTTCAAATTCTACTAAATTCATATGATCAACTCATCATCAATCTGACGAACAACAACCTAACAGATAATCTAGTCTTTAACGAGCCTCTGTATTAAATGAGGAAAGCAGGCAGAAGAATAAGGAAGACAGACAGGTAAGTTCGCACCAAACGAAAGCGTTATTAGTGATAAGAGGGAGATCAACGGAATGTGACCCCAGTGAAAATCATAATCATGGTAGATCAAAATCAAGAAGTAAGAAAAATATCAAATGCTACAATTGTGGTAAGAAATAGCACGTTAAGAAAGAGTGTTTGAGTAATCAAAATAGTATAGATGGTAAAGCACTTAAGTTACCAAATGCTTAGGGTAGTGTGGTAAGTACCTCTAATGATAGCGAGATTCTCTACAGTGAGGTAGCAATTGTTGCAGAAGGTGGGAAGCGGTTAGCTGATATCTAGCTTATAGACTCAGAAACAACATGGCATATGACCTCTCGAAGAGAGTGGTTTTACAAATATGAACCAATCTCAGGAGGATCTGTGTACATGGGTGATGACCATGCCTTAAAAATCATTGGTATTAATACTGTCATAATAAAAATGTTTGATAGCACAATTCGTATAATTTAGGAAGTACGACATGTCAAAGGCCTAAAGAATAATTTATTGTCTTTATGACAAATAGATAGTCTTAGGTGCAAGGCCTATGTTAAAAATAAGATCATGAAGATAGTCAGAGGCGCGCTTGTATTGATGAAGGTAAAAAAGATTGGTGTTAATCTAGTCATACTTCAAACCCTACAATAAACTGATGCATGTGTCGCATCTAATTAAAAAGAGTTGGCGATGATGTGGCATTTCAAACTATGCCACATGTCAAAACAAGGTATGAAAATTCTCTCTGAGTGAAAACTGCTTCCAAGGCTCAAATCAGTAAACTTACCATTTTAAGAGCATTATGTTACAAGCAAGCAATATAGATTGAAGTTTAGCAGATCTAATGCCAAAAGTAAAACCATTCTAGACCTGGTTCATTATAATGTTTGAGAATCACTAGATTTATCCCAAGAAGTGCAAAACACTTCGTGGCTTTCATTAATGATTACTCCAAGAGATGTTGGGTGTACCCAATCAAGAAGAAGTTTAATATATTTCTAGTGTTCAAGGAATTCAAATCACAAGTTGAACTTGAAATAGAAAGAGGATCAAGTGTTTAAGGACAAATAATGGTAGAAAGTGTACAGATAGTGAGTTTATTGCATTTTATAAGCAATAAATTATTCAAAGACAATTCATAGTGGCATACACTCCTCAACAGAATAGAGTGGCAAAGCGGATAAACAGTACTCTTACAAAGAGGATAAGAGTTATGTTAAGTACTGCTGGTCTACCTAACTTATTCTGGATAGAAACAGCAATCCATCGACAGCTATTGAATTGAAGACACCAATGGAGATATGGACTGAAAAGCCAACTAATTACTCTCATCTACATGTATTTGGATGTCCTGTGTATGTGATATATAATGCCCAAGAAAGAATAAAGTTGGATCCAAAATCCAGGATGTGTATGTACAAGCGATAAAATCGTTTGGATTTGATCAGATTTGTATGTACACCAATGGAGATGTGTATGTCCTGCATCCCAGTCATGGAACATCAGATTTGATCAAGCGATAAAATTGTTTGGATTCATTCAGAATATTGATGAACCATGTGTGTACAAGAGAATTCAGGGAAAAACTGTAGCCTTCTTAAATCTTTATGTATATGATATTCTCCTTATCGGAAACGATGTAGGAGTAATGACTACTATAAAAGAGTTGGCTAGCAAAACAATTTGATATGAAAGATCTGGAAGAAGCTAGTTATATTCTTGGTATCAAGTTGCTACGAGACCGGAAGAATAAAACGATAGCTTTATCTCAAGTGGTCTATATCGATAAGATATTGGCTAGATTTAGCATGGTAAATTCCAAGATTGGTTTGTTACCATTCAGACATGGAATTATATCCTCTAAGGTTAATTACCTAAAATTTCTGAGGAGATAGAGAACATGAGACGAGTTCCTTACGCGGAAGCTGTGAAAAGTCTCATGTATGCCATACTTTGCACTAGACCAGACACATGTTTTGCGATTAGGATGGTTAGCAGATATCAATCTAATCCTGGACCTAAATACTGGACTACTGTCAAGCACATAATGAAGTATCTGAAAAGAACTAAGGATTATATGCTTGTGTATCCAGATGATGAACTTACTCCAGTGGGTTATGCTGATTCTGATTTTATGTCAGATAAGGATTCTAGAAAGTCTACTTCTAGCTATGTGTTTACATTAGGAAGTGGAGCTATTAGTTGGAGGAGTGTGAAACAATCCTGTATCGCAGACTCCACAACAAAAGCTTAATATGTGGCTGCATCTAAGGCTACAAAAAAAGCGGTATGGCTCCGCAAGTTCCTTCGAGATCTTGAGGTGGTATCTGCTGCAAGTGCACCACTTAAATTATTTTTCGATAATAATGGTGCAGTGGCTCAATCAAAAGAACTAAGAAACCACAAGAAACAAAAAAAACACATTAAGAGGAAGTATTATCTCATATGGATATAGTATAGAAATGTTATAACTTACACTTAGAGTCCTACAAGCATGTGCAATTTGCCAGATATGCTTTGAGAGCTAGTGGGAGATTGTTGGGATTATGTGCTCTTTAAAGCATATTAATTTTCTGATTAATAAAATATTTCAAATATTTATTCAGATATTTTGAATTACATTAATATTTTGAGCAAAGTCCATTTAATCATATTATATGTATTTATGCGATCACCATGTGGATTCGTAGAAGACATAAATATAAGTTATCTTATGATTAAATAAATTAAGTTCGCAGTTGATAAATAAAGTTGGGCACTTTATTTAGGTATAGACTGTAATAAATTCATTGAGTTATTTGTCTTAATCATGTATGAATTTATTGATGTAGTTTGTCTACATTGAACTGGATCACGTATGAGATTTAATTAACCTAGTAATAACTGTCAGACTTATTAAATCTCATAGGCATTGATTTATTGTAATCTTAATCTTGAGTTAGTTATGATTTCATGATTGTTGTTGTTATTTCATTTGAGTTACCAATGGGCATGACATACACATGTAGTCTATATTACCCGGTATCTTGGTGGGAGCAATTACAAGTATTGAAATTGTAGATTAACAATATAGAATTTGTACGACACATCTCTTGATGGGTTTTCAGTACTTGATCATAGAATTCTCTGGCTAGAGTGTTTCAACATAAATAAGTATGTTGAAAATGATCATTAGAGAAAACCAGTAAGTATCAAGGAAAAAGATGTAATTAAATTGATTGGACAGTTGAGATATCAATTTAAATTAACGATGTGGTACAAATGATTGTGCAGTAAAGAAATCAATGTGGCTTGGGCGAATTATATTCGAGCATACAATTATGGAAGTCAGTTCCAATCTTATAGTGGAGTAGAATTGGAATTAAATAATTATATTTGTTTAATTACAAATTTAATTATTGTAGCCACTATTGTATGTTCCCAAATGATCACGGGTTAGCTCATTTAATTGACAACACCATCACTGGACCCAAAAGTAAGAAAAACTGGCATATTAAATGAAAATTATAATTATAATATTTGTTAAGGCCTAGTATGTTATATTAAAGTGTAAATGGGGGCTTGTAATGTTTTACAAGGTGGTCTCCTAGTTTGTTACACATTCCTTCCACTTTTAAGTTAGTGGAAAGATAGTTAAAAGAGAAATTCTATTTTAAATAGAAATCCTAATTCTAACATACTATGATTTTTCATAAGATATTATAAAATGGACTTTATACTCTTAAATTAAGGGGAGAACCACAGGGATTCTAAGAAAAATAAAGAAGGCATTTAAGAGGATCCAGTTGCAATTGGGAAGTGGTGAAACAGACGCCCACACGTCCAGTGTTGATCAAACTTGAGTTATAGCCTGGAAGATCGTTTGAAGGTGGATCTACAACTCTCAATTGTTCATCTTCTCAAAACATCAAGGTATGAATTTTTAAATTACTTAATTCTTATATATTGTATAAGATCGGTCCTAAAAGGTTTTAATTGAAAAATTGAAAAACTTAGTTTTATTACCTTCAATAGTAACATTAATGATTTGTCTATTTTATTTTCTAGATTCAAAAACATCGGAGCGATATGGAAGAGAGGAAAACATAAATTTTAACTTTTAAAAATTGCTCAATATTTATTGTCATGTGTTCACTTATCATTAGTGGATATACGTAGAATTTCTTAATTGCTGTGACCAATAACTTTTGGATGTTGTTCGATGAGTAATACGTCATGTCTTTTGTTAATAAATGAATTGTCGGCTTAAATCCAAAACCACGAATGACAATGTCGGTCTCTTAATTTTGAGGTTAATTCCTGTACTTTTTTTAATGATTTAAAATTATTAAACTCAAATGGAAGCATTCACATTGAAACCGAAGCATTTAGAGCAACCAAAATTTTATCTACTTGTTTTTTACTTTTTCCTTTGATGCCATTTTGTCCATGGATTCTCCTTGACATTGATATATCTGTAATATGCATGATTAATTGTTGCAGTTACTATTAATTATTTTATTTGTGATCTTCTGAGTATTATTTTCATCTGGGTTTAATTAGTTGCAATGTAACAAATAGTCTAAAAATGACTCACAAAAGAACCAAAATGTAACAAATAGTCTAAAAATGACACACAAAAGAACCAAAGAAATAAACCAAGTCAAAATAAATATCGGTGATACAACAGAATCTTATTATATATTATCTCATCCCACATTATCCCACAAACAAAACGTGGGGAAAAGGTCAAAACTTCCAAATTTAGAGCCGATTGCTAACTTGGACTCCATTCAAAAATCTTTATATAGCCCTGAAGTTGGAATTAGAAAAAAATTGCAAAATTAGAAGATCATTTGCAGAAAATAATAATAATAATAATATATCATGGCGGTATCCAAGTTCGCATCATGGCTAATAATCTTGGCAGTTGTTTCACTGGTATTTGTGAATCACGTGAATGCATCTGATCAAGTCAAAGGGGAGGCGAAGAATCAGTGCCAAATATGGGGCATTCCGATACCATTTTGCCAGCCGCCACCGGCGACGGTGACGACGACCAACAAGGCAGGCTCTCTTGAGCATGGCATCGGGTACGTTGATTATAAAAAACTGAAAGAGGCTCAAAACCCGAACCCGAAGAACAGAAATAGAAGGCAGCCAAACCCCTAAGAGGCCAAGCTCCATGTATCATATATTTGGTGGCACCATGCGTGCTTAATGACAATAACAGAAAAAAAAAATTATATCTCTGTAATTGATTGATAATTTTGCATGAAATAAGGCCTATGGGATTAATGTAGCAAAGTGTAATGTAATTGTTGAACATCATTCATTAATTAATCTCATTATCAAGCCAGATCATATTGTTGCCATTTACTTATGAATTGCATCCATGCATGCACCATGAATTCGCTCAGTCAAAATCTCCATTCCTTTTCGATTATAAACGAATGGTAAGTTTATAATCAATTTTACACTGTACAAATATGTGTATAAGCCCAACAGAAATTATTAAGTCATGCACTCAAACTCTCCCCTTTAAGGATAATCTAAAGTGTTGTGTATCGCGAGTAAAGTACCTTATGAATGGTACAATTTTGGTAATATGTATCCGTTTTTTGTACATAATATACCGTTTCAAAACTTGCGATGAAATGAACAAAACTCATAACTGCCAAAGTCATTCTGATTAGTGCTCGAGCCCAAAATTTCTTTTCTTTCTTTGTCATTTTTAAGTTTTAAGATTTTTTCTTATTTTTCCTAATTCTTATGGAATTTTTATCTTTTTTTGTTTACAACTCGGATTTAGATTATCTTTTTTTTTTCTTTTCTATTTCAGATAGGAGAATTTTATTATAGAATTATATTTTGAACTTACCTATTTTAGTAAATTAATTTATGATATTTAGGCTTGTTATAAAAGAGTCTCTAAACCCTATTTTTATTCATTCAGTCTTTCAATAAAATTTACAGTATTCAGAAATCTTTGTTTTCCTATCAACCTTTACTTTTATTGCTTCAAGCTCTATCCTCCAAATAAATTCAAGGATGAGTTTCTTTTAAGAGAGGGAGTATGATGTAGGACGTCATAATTCTTCTTATTTTAGGAATTAATATTTTATTTAGTGTCAATTTATTATTTTAATTAGAGTCTATTTTCATATGTGTCTTATTCTTTTATTTCTATTATAATTGTGATTTAGTTTATTTTTTTTAAGTTAACTTATAAAAGTATGTTTACTCTATTATAAATAGAGATGTTTTATTATTGGAACTTAATTTTAATTATTTAATAAAATTTTTCTTTTATAACTCCCTCTAGAATTATCTATTAAAATTTCTCTTACAGAACCGTTTGGATTAAAATGAATCTAATTATGCTTCAATTAAAATATAAACTAATCACGTTAGCTTAGTACAATACTAGATTGTTATTTAATTTTTCTTATCCTATCAATTCTACTTCCTCTACCCCGCTCTATCAAGATATAAACCAATCTTATTGACGAAGTAATTAGAACATCTCTAAAAAAAACTTTTCAAATGAGTTCCTACTTCTTATTTATAGAGTTAAATCAACAACAAAAGCTTCAAAAGATTCTTTAAATAAGTTTGTTTGTTCTTTTCTTTCTTCAATATTGAAGAAGAAATAATGAAGAATGACTTTTCCTTATTCAATCATATTATATTATTTTTTATCTCATTATTGTTAAAGAGAGTGAAATGTTATAATTGCTAATATTTTTGTGGAAGGAAAAAAAATTGATTAAAATAATAAAAATTTGTTTCTATAAACTTAAAGAGTGTTTTAGGAAATGTTTTACTTTTTTCCACTCTTATGCCTATTATATAAAGTAAACAATAAAAGGTTGAAAAATAGAATTAGAAAAAGTTTCTTAGTGATGCTTGTTAGGAAATTTATAGGTGAAGTAGGGGCACAGCTAAAATGAAATTGGAAAAAAATGAAGAATAAGTACAAAACTAGGACACCAGAAATTACGTGGTTTGGCTTTTAGCCTATGTCCACGGGCGAAGACAGAAGGAAAATATTTTACTAATGATATGAGGATTACAAGTATTGTAATATTATGGCTTACTTCCCAGAACCCCAATACATCCAATCTCTCACTCACTAATTTTACAATAGTAAAAAATACCTTAATACAAAACTCCTTTTTTTTTCTTTTTGCTCTCAAAATGATTGAATAATGGAATGCTTGGAGAGGGAAATAAAGCCTCTATTTATAGGCTTCATTTCCTTTACTCATTATATTAAAATAATAATAATAATATATATTTTATTTTATTATTTTTCCAAATTGAAAGTTTGAATTTAGAATTCAAACTTTGAAATATGGCTTCTAGATTTTCTTCTTCTTCATTCTTCATTCAAAGATTGCTACTTCTAGATTGCATGCTTCTTGATTGTATGCTTCTAGATTATGCATGCATGTATTTTGTTAATATTCTTCCACTTGAAGATTTGATTGAGAATCAATCAATCTTCACACCATCCTTTCTACTTCGCCATTGACATGTTGTTTACATCTCTGCTAGACCACAAGAGGTTCTACTCCATATAAACTTGTCAGTAATGATTGGCTTAGTCATAACATCTGCTAGGTTCTCCTTCGTATGGATTTTCTGTAAATCTATACTTCCATCTTCCACTACTTCTCGAACGAAGTGATATTGAACCCCTATATGTTTTGTCCTGGAATGAAAGGCTGGATTCTTTGCAACATGCAAAGCACTCTGACTGTCACAAAACACAGGAATTTTCTCTTGTTTGTGCCCAAGCTCCTCAAGTAACCTTTGTATCCAAATAGCTTCCTTGCATGCTTGTGTAGCTGCTATATATTCTGCTTCTGTCATAGATAAAGCCACAACAATCTATAGTTTTGAAACCCAGCTTACAGCTCCTCGCACAAGTGTAAACACATAACCAATAGTAGATTTTCTTTTATCAAGATCACCTGCGAAATCTGAATCCACGTAGCCTCTGATAGTAAATTCTGACCCTCAATAACATAATGCAACATCTGAGGTTCCTCTGATGTATCTTAGAATCTTCTTCACTGTTTGCCAATGTTCTCCACCATGATTCATCATGTATCGACTAACTGCTCCCACTGCTTGTGCAATGTCTGGTCTTGTACAAATCATAGCGAACATCAAACTTCCCACTGCTGATGCATACGGTACTCAAGACATCTCCTTCCTTTTTACTTCATTGCTAGGACACATAATTGAGGATAACTTGAAATTAATAAGAAGTGGGGTAGAAATTGGCTTACAATCTTGCATGTTGAAGCGTCACAAGATTTTCTTCAAGTAATTCTTCTGTGAAAGCCAAATCTTCCTATTATTTCTATCTCGGTGAATTTGCATCCCTAGAATCTTGTTTTCTGGTCTCAAGTCCTTCATTTCAAACTCCCTAGCCAACTGTTCCTTTAATTCTTGGACTTGATCTTTGTCGGGTCCTGCGACCAATATGTCATCCACATACAACAGCAAAATGATAAAATCATTATCCTCAAATCTTTTGTAATAAGCACAATGGTCTGAACTAAGTCTGTTGTATCCAAGGCTCATGATGAAGGAATCAAATCTCTTATACCAACACTTCGACGCCTGTTTGAGATCGTATAAAGATTTGTTCAATCTGCAAACCAAGTTCTCCTTGCCTGTTTCAACAAAACATTCTGGTTGGAGCATATAAATCTCTTCTTCAAGTTCTCCATGAAGAAATGCAGTTTTCACATCTAACTGTTCTAGATATAGGTCAAATGTAGCACACATTGCTAAGACTACTCTGACTGTCGCGAGTCGAACTACCGGAGAAAATATCTCATTAAAGTTAATACCTTCTTTTTGAGCATATCCATTTACCACCAATCTTGCACGATACCGCTCCACTTGATTATTGCCATCACATTTGATCTTGTAGACCCATTTGTTTCCAATGGCTTTTCTTCCATGTGGCAGTGGCACAAGTTCCCATGTCTTATTTTTGTGTAGAGCTTCAATTTCTTCCTGCATTGCTGCCATTCACAAAGTAACATCTGAGTTGTTTAAAGCTTAATAGAAAGTTAATGGCTCTACATCCTCTGTTAAAAAACAATATGCAACATTGGTCTCTGTAACGTACTCTGAGTACCAAGTTAGTGGTCGTCTCTCTCGAGTTGACCGACGAATTTTTAGAGCCTCAGACTCGACTGGTTATTGTTCCTCGTGCTCTGGTGCTGCTTCAGAAGACTCCTTACTGATTATTTTCTACATATACCGGTATAGTTTCTAACTTTTCTTTCACAGTACTATCATCCCCATCTTTCTTTTGCAGTTAATCTTCTACAAAGACAACATCTCTGCTGATGACAATCTTATGAGCAGTAAGATCCCACATACGATACCCCTTTACACCATCAGCATACCTCAAAA
The DNA here is from genome assembly GCA_025617385.1 of Murraya koenigii. Classification (NCBI taxonomy): domain Eukaryota; kingdom Viridiplantae; phylum Streptophyta; class Magnoliopsida; order Sapindales; family Rutaceae; genus Murraya; species Murraya koenigii. Next base: position 22,486,436 of record CM046814.1, on the reverse strand, counting down.
AGATACACCTCCTAGATTTTGGATCTACCTTTGTTCTTTCTTGGGCATCATACATTACATATACAGGACATCCAAATGTATGTAAATGAGAGTAATCAGCTGGCTTACCTATCCACATCTCCATCGGCGTCTTCAACTTAATAGCTGTTGATGGAGACCGAATTACCATATAACAGGCAGTTTTGGCTGCTTCAGCCCAAAATGAGTTAGGCAGACCAGCAGTCCTCAACATAGCTCTTATCCTCTCTATAAGAGTTTTGTTCATCCGCTCCGCCACTCCATTTTGTTGAGAAGTGTATGCCACTGTAAACTGCCTCTAAATACCTTCTTGCTTACATTATGCAAGAAATGCACCATCTATATACTCTCCACCATTATCTGTTCTTAAGCACTTGATCCTTTTTCCCGGATTCAAGTTCAACCCGCGCTTTGTAATCATTGAATATTGGAAACACATCTGACTTTTTCTTGATTGGATACACCAAACATCTCATGGAGTAATCATCAATAAAAGTAACAAAGCACTTTGCACCTCCTTGTGATAAATCCGGTGATTCCCAAACATCATAATGAACTAAGTCGAGAATGCATTTACTTCTAGCATGAGATCTGCTAAACTTCAATCTATAGTGCTTACTTGTAACACAATGCGCGCAAAATGGTAAATTTATCGATTTGAGTCCTGGAAGCAGCTTTTGCTCAGAGAGAATCTTCAAACCTTGTTATAACATCTGGCCAATTCTGAGATGCCACATCATCGCTGACTCTTCTCTATTTGACGCGACACATACATTAGGTTCCTGTAGTGTTTCTCCTTGAAACATTAATAGATTCGCACCGATCGTTTCTGCCTTCATTAATACAAGCGCTCCTCTGATAATTTTTATCATTCAATATGGGCTTTGCACCCAATACTATCTATATGTCCCAAAAACAATAGATTTTTCTTCAGGCCTTTGACATATTGTATCTCCTGAATTGTGCGAACTGTACCATCATACATTTTTATTTTGACAGTACTAATACCAGCGATCTCCAAGGCATGGTCAACGCCCATGTACACAAATCCTCCTGAGATTAGTTCATATGTGTGGAATCATTCTCTCCGAGAGGTCATGTGCCAAGTTGCTCCTGAGTCTATAAGCCAAACGTCAGCTAACTGCTTTCTGCCTTCTGTAACAGTTTCTGCCTTCTGTAACAGTTTCTGCCTCGCTATAGAGAATTTCGTCATCATCCAAAGTACTAGCCATACAACTCTGAGCATTTGATGACTCAGGTGCTTTACTCTCTCTACTCTTCTGATTGCTCCAACACTCTTTCTTCACATGCCCTTTCTTGCCATAATTGTAGCATTTCACATTCTTCTTACTTCTAAATTTTGATCTACTATAATTGTAACTCCCACTGGAGCCACGTTTTGTTGATCTCCCTCTCGTCACCAATAGTGCTTCTGCCTGCTGCGAACTTGCATGTCTATCTTTCTTGGTCTTGAGCCTGCTTTCCTCGTTTAAGATAGAGGCTGCAACATCATCGAAAACTAGACTGTCCGTCGGGTTATTGTTCGTCAAATTGATGATGAGTTGATCATACAAATCTGGGAGACTTTGAAGTAGAAGCTCTGCACGTTCATTTTCCTCTATGTTGTAACCCAACGTTGTGAGTTGCGAAAATAGATTGTTCAAGGTATTTATATGGTCAGTCACTGATATAGATTCCGTCATGCGAAGAGTATAGAGTCTGCTATTTAAAAAGATCTTGTTGTACAGCGACTTAGCCTCGTACAATTTTATGAGAGTATCTCATATTTCCTTCGCTATCTTTTTCTCTGCAACACTGGATAACACCTCATCTGCAAGTGCTAAGTGTAGATCAGCAATTGCATTACCGTCTATCTCGTTCCACTTAACATCATCAATTACCTCTATGGGTCTTTCTCCAATTGCTGCCAAGCAATTATTTTTCCTCAGAATAGCTTTTATCTTCATTTTCCACAACAAGATATTGTTCCCATTACTTTCACCACGAACTACCTTAGTTAGAATCGGCTCTCACTGTTTCACGTGAACAGTACTGTATATGTGAACAGTAACCTCACGTGAATAGTAACTCGATTCCAAAAAATGCAACCAAGACTCGGATACCACTGTTAGAAAATTTATGGGTGAAGTAAGGACCCGGCTAAAATGAAATTGGAAGAAAATAAAGAATAAGCACAAAACTAAGACACTAGAAATTACGTGGTTCGGCTTTTAGCCTACGTCAACGGGCGAAGAAAGAAGGAAAATATTTTACTAGTGATATGAGGATTACAAGTATTGTCATATTATGGCTCACTTCCCAGAACCCTAATACAATCAATCTCTCACTCACTAATTTTACAAGAGTATAAAATACCCTAACACAAAACTCTTTTTTTTTTCTTTTGCTCTCAAAATGATTGAAGAATGCAATACTTGGAGAGGGAAATAAAGTCTTTATTTATAGGCTTCATTTCCTCTCCTCGTTATCTTAAAATAATAATAATATATATATATTTTATTTTATTATTTTTCTAAATTCAAAGTTTGAATTTAGAATTCAAACTTTGAAATATAGCTTCTAGATTTTCTTCTTCTTCATTCTTCATTAAAAGATTGCTATTTCTAAATTGCATCCTTCTAAATTGTAAGCTTTTAAATTATACATGCATGTATTTTGTTAACAATACTTTTATATTGGCTCTGGTTAATCACTTCCGCAATTATAAACTCAAGTGTTGGCGCTACAGTAGGGTTCTTAATCACTAACCGCTAAGCCCAGATTTTGGTGTCGAACACTTGCAACTTATAGACTTGATACACAATAGTTTTAGTTCCAATTATAGTAAATTCAAATTACTTAAAAATTCATCATAACAAAATTTTCTAATGTAAATTTGCGTTCGAAGCTTTTCATATATTTTTCTTAGAGACTTTACATGCTTAGAGATAAGCGACAAATTAAAAAGAGAGAATAGACTTAATGTGCCGCTACACATAACTCCATCTTCCTCGTGCTTATTTCTTTCTTTAATAATGTGGGCTCGTCTCTTCTTCACTCAGACATCTAGGATATTTTCAAACAGGTAATAAAAAAATATAATCTTGTGTTTCCACCAACGAGAGAAATTCATTCTATAAAAATTATTTAACTTCACAGCATCTCGATTAGTAATTTTAATAGCCATTGGATATGACAAATTTTCCTATGAAAATGGGTTCTTTTCTCGATTTATTCTGTCGAAATCGAACTTTCTTTAACTTTTATCCATAATTGAAAGCTACTGTTGATGAAAAGAATAAAATATAAAAGGTAAATAGTTTTGAGGCGTGCGTAAAATTTTCTTCAATTTTATCGGTTCATTTTCTATTAGTTTGCTAGCAAATTCGATTGCAAATTACCTGTCAAAAGATTTAAAACTAGACTACGGCGATTAGAAATATCGAAATATTTCCAAAATACTCTCTATTTTGCAAAACTGTACAATAATTTAAAAAAAATAGAAAAGAAATGTTGTTATAACTTGTAAGAAACTCAATCTCCTAATTATAGTGCAATAAACAATCTGCCGAAATTAAACAGATGAGCAAAATACTCAGAATTTGAGAAGGAAAATGGAACAGACAGCCAATAATAGAGGGGAAAAAGAAAAGGCAAACTGATGAATAAGACCACCAAAATCACCGTTGGAAAAGCTCAAAGTCAAAATTTCCGAAATTAAAGCCCGATTGACAAATTACATTAACATCCGAAAAAAAAAAATTCTATAAAGCCCTTAACTCAGGATTTTGTTAAAAAAATCATTGCCAAATTTAAGGAACATTTACAGAGAATTGAATCATGGCCGTCGCCAAGTTCTCATCATGGCTAATGATCTTGGCAATCCTTTCTTTGTTGGTTTTAAACCACGCGGAAGCATCAGAATCTGAACCAGCAATTTCCCCATCTGATGACAACAATAATAACAACGTCAACATCAAGAATGAAAACAAGTTTTCTGTTGGTGGCTTAATTAACAGTGGCAAGAATTTGATTCACAAAATGAAGTGGGTCGACTATCAACAACTGAGGCCCGGATTTTACCCGATAAGGCCCGATTTGGCCAGAGGGATGCCCGGTGCCGGCAGGATGAGACCAGCGTTTAACAGGATGGAACCAGAGTTCCTACAATGAAGAAAGTAGCCATGAAGGGAGGTGGATGGAGCTATATATGTCATAAATGGAGGCACCATTCGTTTGGCTGAACCAGTTAATTTGATCAACAGCAAATTTGGCAAGAAATAAGGCTCCCTAGGGATTCATGTAACAGTAAATTTAATTTCATCGATACTAATTAATCTCATTACTATTAAGCCAAAGTGGATTGCGTTGATGCTTCTTGATTGCTTCTTTCTAATGACACACATGTAAGCTCAGAGGATTATAGAATAGCTTAGGTCGTAGAAAATTAATAGAAAAACATCATTTTTATTAACCATTAAAACATATGCCCTTTTTAAAAAAAAAAAAAAAAAACATAAACTACATGTACTTTTATGTACAGAACTCATAAGTTACTCCAACAAAATGAAAATTATGTCCAAGTCATAATTGAATGCAGAGCAAACATTTCCGATTCTATATTTATATAATAATGCTACACATTTTAAATTTTTTATCATAAAGAACTATCTTAAATGATATATCATTCATTAATTGGTTGATAAAATTAAAGTGAATTGATTATGTTATCTTATCAACCAATTGATAAATGACACATCATTTAAGATAGTTATTTGATATAAAAAGTTTAGAATATGTAGCATTACTCATATTTATATGACATGTTAAATCTTTTTTCCAAGAATAATATCGAGGGTTTTAAAAAAATATTTTTTTTTTTTCATAACATTAGGATAAATGATAGACTAATAGCAATTTGTTGCAAACTTTTTTTTCTATATAAATTGCTATCACAAACATTATTAATAACAATTAATTGTCTCATTCATAAGAATGCTTGACACCTTATTCCCCAAAAAAAGCTTCACACAGCCAAATTTCTATTTAGGTCCAATTTAGAAATAAGATATTATAACTTTTAAGATTTAATTACTGTAGAAAGAGAAAACAATAAATATAAAATAAAATTTAAAAATATGTATCAAAATTTATTTTTTAAATTATAATTTTTACAAAAATAATAAAGATATTATATAGATTTTTATAATATTGATACAAAAGTAATTAGACTTTTAAGTCACAATAATTAAATTTATCAAAATACTTTAATACTATAATTTTAAAAATTACAATTACTCAACTAACTATAATTATCCAATTTTAATAACATACTTAAAAAAAAAAAAGTGAAAAGTTCCCCTAATTTCATCATATAGCATGGTAATGGTTAGAAAAAGTCTCAAAAGCAAGCCAGTGCATGTTGATGGACGATGAGATTGAGAAATTTTGTAATACATAGAAAGTTCCACAATTTGATATGAAACTACTGACAATTAATATCTAGTCAGGTGACAATAAAGTTAGAAAAATTTTGAAAAAAACATTAAATATTTTCCTCAATCCATTATCTCTCCAAGATTTTCGAAGGTAAGAGAAAACATTAAATTTCTTTCTCTTTCTCTCACTTAATTAATTCAATCTTATTCTTTTTCTCTCTCTCAAATCTTCAAGTATCAACTTGCTGTTGTGGCTGCCATTTTTTAAACATGATGAAGAAGAAGTCTCTTTATGATGAAGATTATTTTGGTTGATTTCGGTCATAACCAGCAAAGGAGAAGATTTTCGATGATGAAGACGAAGACGATGATGCTTTTTGAAACAAGTGGCATCATTAAATAAATTAGATCTTTATATGGACACATTAAATAAAACTGTTGATTGTTGAAGTAACTTGTAGATTTCATTATAGATTATTTTTAACTGTATATATTAACTCCTATAAGGAAAAAGAAAAATATCGGTGGCAAATAATTAAAAAATAGAGAGTAACATTTCCAATAGTTGAATACATCAAATTGTTCATCTTTTTTAAAAGGAGATCAACACTTTGACTGATTATGATTTTAGCAACATTGGTCGGAATCAACTCTTTGCAATTACAGGAACATTTTTAATGGATTCGCCATGAAGCTAGCAGAAGAGAAAGCTCGACTAATGGCTGTTGGTGGTAGGTGAATATAACCTCTCTTTTTTTTTGGTGAATTGTTAATTAATTTAATACCAGTTTTATTTTGCCTAAAGAATGAAATTAACGAAAGTAATTAATAAAATTAATTTGAATTATTTAAAAGAATGAAAGGCTTAGGATCTATATTTCCAAATTGAACCTACATACTATAAGATAATGGGATTTCATGGGGTTTCCCCAACAAGTAGAAAGAGAAACAACTGTGTAAAGTGATATAGTATTGAAAAAATAAAATGAAAGTACATGTTTAAAATTTGGCTAAAATTATTCAAAGTCAAATTGTTTAAAGTTTGGTTAAAAATTAGGTAATCACTGAATAAACTTTAATAATTTTAAAGGTTTGGTAAAATAGTGTTACCATGCATTCTATAAATAGCTATTATTCTTCATTTATTAAGGCATCCCACAATTGAAAGCAATTACAAGTAAAGCAATTGAAAGAGTTGAAAGAGCTTCTACTTAAGTGCTAGGAGAGTTCAGTTCGGTGTATTGGGGTATTGGGTTTTTGTGAGTTTTTCCCAATTTGTAAATTCTCATTTGTTAGTAAAATTATCTTCCAGTCTTTACCCGTGGATGTAGCCTTTACACCAAACCACGTAAATTATTGTGTCAATTTTCTTTGAAATTGTTTACACCACATTTAAGTTTCTTCAGAAGTCACAGTTACCATAAATTGGTAATCTGCTCAACCCGCACTTCCGCACAACAATTGGTATCAGAGCCGAAGGTTCGTACTTGGGGTATATTATATTGTTCACGTATATAGTACTATTCATAGATACGGTACTAGATACGACTATTTGTACTTGGAGAATAGTCTATTGTAAGTAGTGTATATTTTTGCATGTTTAGGAAAGTTCTGTCAACAAGACGATAAGAGTCTAAGGAGTCTGGATTTTAAGTAGGACCATTCTGACTCCTCCATTCTCCTGGGAATTTTCCTAGTACATTTATTCACACGAAATAAACATCATAGAGACCGTTTTTCAAGCGTGAATAGTTATTGAAGGCACTGATTATTTGAGGTTGAGAAAGATGGCATAAGCGTCGACGTCGTCTTCGTCAGCAAGGACTACTGTGACTAATGCAAAGTTTGAAGTAGAGAAATTCGATAGTACCAATAATTTTGGTATGTGGCAATGTGAGGTGTTGGATGTCTTATGCCAGCAAGAGCTGGATCTCGCTCTAGGAGAAAAGCCTAAAAAGATGTTTAACAAAGAGTAGACAAAAATCAATAGATAGGCAAGTGGTACTATTCACCTATATCTGGCTAAAGATCATAAGTACTCTGTCATGAGGGAGACATCAACAAAAAAATTTTGGAAAACACTAGAAGAAAAATATATGAAGAAAAACCTTGAAAACAGACTTTATATGAAAAAGAAACTCTATCGATTCACGTATACACCTAGTATGTCGATGAATGACCATGTGAACTCATTCAATAAAATATTAGCAGATTTGCTAAATTTGGATGAGAAATTTAAAGATGAAGATAAGGCATTGTTGCTGTTGAATTCGCTTCCTGATGAATACGACCATCTCACCATCACTTTGCTTCATGGGAAAGACAATGTCACATTTGATGCTGTATATAGTGCACTGTATAATGTTGAGACCTGAAAGAAAGATAAAAAAGATCACATAGATATAGTTGCAGAAGTATTGACAGCAAGAGGTCGTTCACAAAGTCGTAAACCTGGAAAAAAAAAGACAAGTCTAAAGGTAGGTCTGCCAAAGATGAATGTATTTTTTGTCGCGAGAAAGGGCATTGGAAAAAGAATTGTCCTAAGTTACAAAAGGGCAAGGCTATTTCTGATGCATATGTAGCCGAGCATGATGAGGAATCAGAATTTAGTCTGGTTGACATGACGTTGACATGTCAATCAGATGAGTGGATTTTGGATTCGAGTTGTACTTATCATATGTGTCCTAATAAGGACTGGTTTTCTAGCTTCAATGAGCTTGATGGTGAAGTTGTTTTTATAGGTAATGACAATGCTTGTAAAACCATGGGAATAGATTCAATCCAATTGAAGAATCACGATGGCTCAATCCAAGTCTTAACAAAAGTTCGCTATGTATCAAGCTTAAAGAAAAATCTCATCTCATTAGGAGTCCTAGAATTCAAAGGACTTACAATCACTATGAGAGATGGATTCTTGAAGGTAGTAGCTGGTGCACTGATGATGATGAAAGGCACAAGAAGAAATAACTTGTACTATTTCTAAAGGAATACAGTTATTAGATCAACATCAATAGTTTCGAGAAAAGATGCAATTTCAGAGGCAACTAAGTTGTGGCATATGCGTTTAGGACATGTCGATGATAAAGCTTTGCAGACTGGTTAAGCAAGGCTTATTGAAAGGTGCAAATTCTTGCAAATTAGAATTTTGTGAACATTGTGTTCTGGGCAAGCAAACAAGAGTAAAGTTTGGTTTAAAAATTCACGATACAAAAGGGATTCTTGACTATATTAACAGTGATGTGTGAAGACCTACTAGAGTAGCTTCTTTGGGAGGTATGCACTATTTTGTTACTTTTGTTAATGATTATTCAAGAAAAGTATGGGTGTATTTGATGAAGAACAAAAATGAAGTTTTGAGTATATTTCTAAAATAGAAGAAGATGGTCAAGATTCAGACTGGTCGAAATGTCAAAAGACTTCGCTCAGATAATGGTGGTGAGTACAAGAATGATCTATTTTTACAAGTATGCCGAGATGAGGGCATTGTGCGACACTTCACTATTCGAGGTACACCACAACAGAATGGGGTGGCAGAACGCATGAATTGAACTATACTGGAGAAAGTTCGGTGTATGTTGTCCAATGCTGGATTGGGAAAGGAATTTTGGGCTGAGGTTGTTGTATATGCGTGCCATCTGATTAATCGATTGCCATCAGCTACAATTGAGGGCAAAACACCCATGAAAATGTAGACTAGTAAACCTACTACTGATTATGATACTTTACATGTCTTTGGTTCCACTGCTTATTATCATATAAAGGAATCTAAGTTAAACTCAAGAGCGAAAAAAATATTGTTCATGGGTATAACTGGTGGAGTAAAAGGATACCGTTTATGGTGTCCAGATACGAAGAATATCATTTTCAACAGATATGTGACTTTTGATGAATTACTCATGTTAAAACAAAAGGATTCACAAAAGGATGACAACACTAATAGTACTTCGCAGCAGGTGGAGTTTGAAAATGTTAAAGATGATCCAGCTAGTGTTGACGAGGTAGATGATTCTCAATCGGCCAAAGATGAAGAAGGGGTTCTGACTCAGGAACCTTTAGAGCAATAAGATTCAATTGCATATAAAAGGTCACGAACAGAGGTTCGTAGACCTGCTCGCTTCATTGATATGGTGGCCTATGCACTTCTAATTGTAGATGGTGATATTCCTTCCACTTACAGAGAAGCAGTAAGTAGCCCTAAAAATGTACAGTGGAAGCAAGCAATGGATGAAGAAATGCAGTCTCTTCAAAAAAAATTGGAACTTGGCAGTTAGTTACACTGCCCAAAGATAAAAATGCAATTGGACGCAAATAGGTATATGCAGAAAAGGATGGATTTCCTCGTAAGGATAAAATTCGATACAATACTAGATTGGTAGTGAAGGGTTACGCTCAGAAAGAAGGAATAGACTACAATGAGGTATTTTCTCCAGTTGTGAAACATTCGTCTATTCGGATTTTGCTAGCCATTGTTGCGCAATATGATCTTGAACTAGTTCAACTTGATGTGAAAACCGCGTTCTTACACGATAATTTGGAAGAGGAAATCTACATGACTCAGCCAGATGGATTTTGAGTTGCTAGAAAAGAAAATTGAGTTTGCAAACTAACAAAGTCGTTTTATGGATTGAAACAATCTCCGAGGTAGTGGTACAAGTGATTTGATCGGTTTATGAAAGGGCAAAGGTACACAAGAAATAAATTTGATCATTATGTGTATTTTCGCAAGCTACAAGAAGGATCTTTCATATATTTACTCTTGTATGTCGATGATATGCTAATAGCATTTAAGAACAAATATGAGATTGAGAAGTTGAAAACTCAACTCAATCAAGAATTTGAGATGAAAGATCTAGGTGAAGCTAAGAAAATTCTTGGCATAGAGATATGCAGAGATAAAGCTCGTGGTAAAGTCAGCTTGTCTCATAAGCAACATTTGAAGAAGGTATTACAACAGTTTGACATAAATGATCAGAAAAAACCTGTAAGTACCCCATTGGCTTCTCATTTCAAGCTTTCTGCACAATTATCTCCTTCAACGGATGAGGAATAAAAATACATGTTGCAAGTTCCATATTCAAATACAGTTGGTAGCTTAATGTATGCAATGGTGTGTACAAGGCCTTACATTTCACAAGCAGTTAGTATGGTGAGCAGATATATGCATAACCCTAGTAAAGGACATTGGCAAGCTGTGAAATGGTACATTCAGAAAACCGTTGATGTTGGTTTATTGTTTGAACGAAATGACACACTTGGTCAATGAGAGATTGAGTACGTTGATTCTGACTATGCCGGTGATATAGACAAACAACGGTCAACTACCAGATATGTATTTACTCTTGCTAAAGGGCCAATTAGTTGGAAGTCTACATTACAGTCTACAGTTGCACTGTCAACCACATAGGCCGAGTATATGGCAATTACGGAGGCTATTAAAGAGACTGCTTGGTTACAAGGCTTGCGGGAAATTATTGATGAGGGAAAGACTCTTCTTCAGAAAATCAAGACTATAAAGAATCCTACAGATATGTTGACCAAGGTAGTGACAACGATCAAGTTTGAGCATTGTCTAAAATTGGTCAATATCCTAAAAGTTTAAAACAGTGAGAAAGATAGAGATTGGAGGATCATTTAATATATAAGGGAGTTCGGTAATATTTTGAACTACGGTTGGCTTGATCCCAAATTTTGGGTACGTAGGCAGTCACAGAGATGCAGCCACTTTGGGAATGATGCTTTGTTGGTAATCGGCTCAGATTTGGATAAATCTTCACCGAGGTGGAGAATTGTTGAAAAAGTCAAATTAAAGCACATGTTCAAAGTTTGGCCAAAATTATTCAAAGCCAAATTGTTCAAAGTTTGGTTAAAAATTAGGTAATCACCAAACAAACTTTGACAATTTTAAAGGTTTGGTGAAATAGTACTACCATGCATTACTATGAATAGCTATTTTTCTTCATTTATTAAGGCATTCCACAATTGAGAGCAATTACAAGTGAAGCAATTGAGAGAGCAATTATAAGTGAAGCAATTGAGAGAGTTGAGAGAGTTGAGAGAGCTTCCACTTCAGTGCTAGGAGAATTCATTTGGATGAATTGAAGTATTGGGTTTTTGTGAGTTTTTCCCAATTTGTAAATTCTCATTTGTTAGTAAAATTATCTTCCAGTCTTTACCTGTGGATGTAGGCTTTACGCCGAACTATGTAAATTATTGTACCAATTTTCTTTAAAATTATTTACACCACATTTAAGATTCTCCAAAAATCACAGTTATTATAAATTGATAATCTGCTCAACCCACGCTTCCGCATAAAATATAGTAATTGGAACATTTAAAACAGGGATTTGGGCAGAGTCTGAAAGTTCTAATAAAAATGGCAGCACTTATGTTTTCAAAAATCATCTTCTCTTCGTCAGCATCATCATCATCAGAATTCTTCTCCTTCATAATGATAAAAATTAACTAAAAGCATCTTCATCATTAAAATTTGTAAAAAAAGAAATTTCTACTTCTCCACGTTTCAAAAACGGCAGCCTCCAGAAAAAAGATGATAGTTGAAGATTTGGAAGAGAGAGAGAAGAAGAATACGATTGAAGTAATTAAGAGTGAGAGGGAAAATTTTAATGTTTTTTGTCTCTTGCTTCTTGAAAATTGAAAATTTAGGAGGGATAATGAAAAGAGGCTAATATGTAATTCTTGTTCCAAAATTTTTTAAATTTCTATTTCCATATCTCTAAATATTGTTTCACATCACGATCTAACGTATAACTTCTAAAATACCGTAGCAATTTTTACGTAAAATTGCTTGACACTCTTTCTTGAAAAAAAAAAAACTTCACACGTCCAAAACTCTATTAAGGTCTAATTTAATAATGAGATATTATAACTTTTAAAACTTAATTATTATACAAAAAAATTATAATTAAAAATTAAAAATATATACTAAAATTACTTTTAAATTATAATTTTAATAAAATAATAAAGGTAATGTATATATTAAGTTAATTTATATAAAATTATCTTAATTTTTAAGTTACAATAATTAATATTTATCAAAACATTTTAATAGTGGCTATTCACTCCACTTATCTTCCTCTCTAATATTAGACTAATTTTCTTTAATATTCGAAAGTTATCTATTTTATTTATCTTTTTTTTTCATATTTAACTTTTATTAAGCTATTCATTCCATTTATCTTTCTCTTTAATATTTAACTTTTATTAAATTCAAAGAATATATACTCCACTCATCTTAAAATTAATTTTATAAAAAATTTTATGATAATTTAAATTTTTATTCTCAATATTATAAAGTATTATAAATTTATTGGTTATCCATCTACCACTGCCTAATTTTAATAGTACGAAGAAAAAAAGTAAAAAGTTCTCCTGCTTTCAACAGATAGCATGATAATAGACAGAAGAAGAATCAAGAGCAGCACGCGCACGTTGATGGATGATGAGATTGAGGTTGATCGTTGATGCTCACGCAGGCTTTTATACGTGCAGATCACATGCCGGCAAAATTAAAACAAATGCTGCACTGTCATCCTCACGCATAACAAAAAAAAGATACTTTATATTGGTATCTTTTTTACCTAACATACAATCAGATACTTTATGATAAAACTTTTATCCTTGTCTTTACATACAATCATATCTTCTTGGAACTATAATATATCAATTTTCTGATATCAAAATTGAAATATATCCGACTTTAGAAGTCTTTCAGTTTAAAATTTTAAACTGTAAAACAATGTTATAAAAATACATAAATTGTTTGATTTTAACTATTAATTTTAAACTTAATAAATTCTATAATTTAATAATTTTTCTTAAATTTTATTAAATTTTAAAATTTCAAACTAAAATTATATAAGACCTATACTATTGGAAGGATATATACAATTTTTTAAATGATAGAAAGATTAACGAGCATTCGGGTCCTTTCCTCTTTCGAGAAAGAGAAGGAACATCACAGCTGGAGCTGCTGCCTGCTGGGTCATCATTATGATTAAAATTTAAAATGCGGATAAAAAGGGAAAATGACTTGACCTTGACTGCTTGTAAGGTTCCTCGAAATTGAGCTTGCAGGCCACAATCACACAGTCACCCACACACAAATGGACCGTTGGCACCTGGCACTAGTAATTTTTTTTTTTTAACTTTTCATGTGAAAAACAAAAACACTAATCATAGGGAAATAATAATAAAACTATGGGACCAACAAAGAACGATGCCCATTGCTGGTCTCCATGACCTCAAGTAGCCGTTGAGTAGGCCCTCTTATAATTTAATGAAAACAGTACACACTAAATAATAGAAATTGATTTGGGTGCCCATTCTCTAATGTTTTCCAAGGATGGCTGCATGGTTACATCAAAAGATAATAGACAAAAGAATTAATAATCTTATTTTGATGTTAAATTAGTACAGATGAAGGGGAAAAGACAAAAAATGGCACACCACAAATCAGCTACTCACTAATCTATAAATAAGTCAATGAATCATGCTACTTATTCATCAACATCACTGGGGGTAGATCCCCAAAGCATCCATGGGCCATGGCATATCTCAAAGAGAAACACTTGGGAACTTGCAAGCTCCATGACCTGAAAATTATTTAAAAAAGAAAAAAGGAGAGACCATTAATTTTATTTTTTATAATTTTTTAGGTTAAAAATGAAAACAAAAATTGAAATTACTTACTTGGATCCTCAATGGTCTGTGAAGCGAGCCCATTGAAGTAACAGGTCCCACCAAGTTTCTTAAACTGAGCCCAATATGAGCTAAAGGCATAACTTGCTTTCCACACCAACGAATCGGGTTTATAACAAGGCTTACCCCGTTGGATCGGGTCACAGGTTTTGTTCCCCTGCGAGCAGGCATAAGAAAGAGCCGATGACAAGGCAGTAATATTGGCTCCCTTAGCTGCCACGCACCAAATCTTCCCCTTATACGGCTCGTTATTGGTCGGCTTCTGTAGCGGCTCGTACTCCTTCTCCGGTGTCTTCCCACTCAAATCAATCTCGTACACGTGCGACCCGTTTGGATGCAATAACCCGAAATGCCTTTCCGTACCCGGGCCCGGTTTCTGATTCTCGTTGTACAGAGCAAAGATGAAAGAAGGCAAAACCCGTCCGGGTCGGGCCGGGGTTCCAATGGCAGGTTTTGCGGTAAGCTTTTTGACAATATTCCGGTTGTAAGTGGCGGCATTGTAAATATTGACTCCAATCTGGTCGTAGTCTCCTCCATTGGGCCAACCCGTCTCGGCAATGAAAATCCGGATGTCCGGGTACCCGAGCCTCTTCATAGCGAAAACGACGGCGTCTAGCATCTGATCGAAAAGATTCGTGTAGGTCAGTTTCGTGACCGGGTCGGTGTAGGTGATATTAGTGGACTCCAAAAGGGCGTAATCAAGCTGAATGTTCTTCGGATCCGACGACCAAGGGAAGAACGTGTAAGCATCCAAGAAGAAGAACGATTTCGTCCGGTTCAAGAAATGCAACATCGGCCTCATGACCGACTCCGAGATATCGGACCGAAACGTACCGTTCGAAGGGGGAAACGACGACTGCAGTACATCCATAGCGGAGGGGGTACCGACTTTGATCTTATGGACACCGAGGGCCTTCAGGGATTTCCTGATTTTACGCATGGCCGGTACGAGGTTGGGCCAGATTGACTTGTCGGGGAGGCTAAGGATCTCGTTGCCGACGAGGAGATATCGGATTTTGGTATCGGGGAGATAAGGGAGGACGTTAGTTCGGACCCATTGGTCGGAGAGGGATTGGTTGCTTAAGGAAATGTTGTTGATGATTTCATTCGGGACCATGATGGACACCTGGATGTCTGTGTTCTTCAGGGCTTTGAGGATCTTCGGATTGGCGTCGTAGATTTTGACGCGTGATGCTTTCAGAGATTTGATCATGAGTTTCACCGACTCTGGTGGCGACGGAAGGTTGTTCCCCAGCTGACCGTAGCATACTCCCAATTTGCTTGACATCTCTGCCCCTGAAACACACACATTTTCCAAAACAAAAAACAAAAAAAGACGGAAATGATTAAAACAAAAACCCCATATGCCGATATTACATTTTGTTTTGGTATTTAAAAAACAAACTTACGTCCAACAGAGAAGAACGTAATGAAGGCCAACAGCAGCTGAGCAACAACAAGACCCATCTTTGTTATTGGCTTGTTCCCTGGGAAGCAGAGCCGGAAACTGAAGGAGTAGTGTTAAACGACTCTCTGAGTGACGCTGTTGCTGGGGAGAAGTTGAGAGCTACAGCATTTAATGAAGTGTCAAAGACTCGGGGGTCGTTGATACGTTGGACTTGATGTTCAATGAATTTTTATTTCTCTTTCCCATTTCAAGAAAGCAAGAAATGATAAAATAATAAGGTGGCATAGGCCAAGGCGCTGAGGGGGATCGGGTATCAGTGGAGAGAGGAAAATGGTGGGGCCTTTTTGGACTTGCGCTTTTAATTGGTTTCCAGGAAGGATAGTAAGAAAAAGGCAAAAAGGGACAATTAGCCGTTCGAGAGCTTGCTGCTCACGCTGCCCATCCATCGGTCCATGTGCAACAGTGGAAGCCGAAGCATCCTTTGCAGCGTCGTATCTCGTTATGTACAAGGAAAATGTTTTGTTTATGCAAATTTACATGTGAGAAGCTAACGATCATCCATTCAGATACTGTATTTGAAAAAAAAAAGAAGAAAAATGAAAACCTATCTTAATTTTTTTTATATAATGATCAGAATTATTTATTTATTTTATTCATACTTATCCATTATTAACTAGATCATTAGATGATTTAAATTTTGATGGCCATTTGAAAGCCACTTGAACAAAACTCAAAAGATTGGTTATTTTATAATTAGATAAGTTTAACTCTTTCAAATTTAATAATTAAAACAATGGTGACATCTTGACAATCATAAGCCAATCATTTTTTTTCTCTAATTCAACGTGACATCTTGACAAGCATAAAATACAAAATTATTCTACGTCCATCTATACACGTGCTCCAAGTTGCTAACTAAATAAAAAATGCTGAACCTTGGATCAATAAGTTTAAAATCCTGACCTCTTAATTGAGCAAGAAACGATGGTCTCGACGAACATTTAACATCTAAATTTAACCACCGACAAGATTTTGATTTTTGCCGATGATTAATGTTTGTTTATGCGAATACTTAAAATCATATAACTTTTTAATGATCTCTAAATTGTGGCGTATAAATTAATCATCTACAATTTTAATAGTGAGAATAAAATACAATCATTACATACAGTCGTTTTCCAAAGACCAATGGCACAAGAAAGAAGTGAAGGTTGAAGAAACTATTTTGCCTCAACCGGTGGCCTTTTCACTTCTTTTTTACATGATTAAACATTGGACTGTATGATTTTGCTCGGCTTGTGATTTGTTGTGTTTTACTGTTGTTTATCCACTGATTTGAAGACAAGGATAAGGTCTATTTCCAGTGATAAAGAGCGACTTTTCGGTAATCAGGTTCTATATTCGAGTTTTATCAGGTGGTGAGTTAATAAATAAATAAAAGCTCTAAATCAATCAATCAATCAATCAATCAATTGATTTGAAGCTTTTGTGGTTTTGTGATTTTTTAATGATTTATTAGAAGGATCAGCTTATAATGCAACCACTGCATGCCATACAGCCACTTTTATTTTTTATTTTAAAACTTATGTCTATATTTTACGCATGAAACCGGTTACTGAAGGAAAGAATTGAAAGTGGGAACGGGCAAATACCAGGCGTAATTATCACTCAACTACCCAGTTTTATCTAAATATCAAACTTATCAATTTAATTTAGGAAAATGTCAAAGACCCCCTCCTTAACATGAAAATTTTGCATTTTCTTGCTGCTAAAAAAATTATTTTAAAATATGTAATGTTTGTACTAATGAGAATAATATTTATATTTGGGTAAATCAAATATGTATATTTATCTTATTTTCCACCAAATTATTCAATAGTTTTCTAATAATTATAATTATCTATAGTACCAAATATCATATTTAATCATCAAATACTGTTATTTTCAATATTAGCTGTAATAGTGACTAATATTAATAGCATAAATTTGTATTGTATACAAGGCATATATAATGTACCACGTATTTGATATCTAGATTATACTAACAAAAATTCTCTTACACAAATTACTTCATACAAATTTAATTAAATTATTGCATACTTTGTTTAATATATTTTTCCTACATTATTAAATTATTGCATGTAACATATTTGATCTTGTGTTATTACTAATACTATAGTTAATGGTAGTTCAGAAAAAATGAGAATACCTTATGTTATATAAGTTATAACAACATTAGTTTTATATATCATTTTACTATTCTAACCCTAGTCTTAATGTTAGTTATAAAATTTAAATATTTTGAAAATACAAATCAAGTAAAATGACTTATATCCCCTTAATAATCAAGTTATTTTGTAATGAATTGTAAATTATAAAGAAAAATTATAGATAGGGGAAATATTATAAATATCCCTAATAGTTGTATAAATTATCTATTTAAATTGGAATAATATTTAATTATATATGACCACTAAAGCACCCATAAAATTTTTATATATCTATCCATCTATATCCATATGTATATTATGTCAAGTAATTTTTCTTCTTAATTTATAATTTATTATTAAATTAATTTAATCATTAGGGTATAAAAATCATTTCACTTATTTAAATTCTAAAAATATTTGAATTTTATGATTATCTTCAAGACTGTGTGTAGAAGAGTATAATAATATATAAAGTTAATACCATTATAGCTGGAGGGAAGTTTGGACCAATTTAACGTAAGAGAATTTTTAGTTTCTTTAAACAACATAGGATAATCTTTATTTTTTCATATTGTTAATAACTATAATGATAGTTATTATTACTATTATCAAACTAAATTTAGCTTATGATTTTTTTATAATATTATATATTTTTATGGAATGTGTGTATAGTCTACAAGATATTATTTTATATAATAATAAAAGTTTTAATAATGTTTATATATATAGTCTAATTAAATGTATTTTTCTTAAATTAGTATAATATGATTTTATTTTTTTATTCTACTTGAAAATCACTCAGTCAAGTCAATGATGATCAATTTTTTAAAAATTAAATTATATTACAATAATTGTTGTTGACATTATATTGTACCCTTAAATAAATTAACAATGTAACTAGACAACTATAATTTTAATGCAACACCTAAAATTAAAAGATTCAAAAAAATTACATTTAGACCCTTGAGATTTTAAGAAATGATCATATAGACCCTTATATTTTCACCAAGGGACACCAAAACCCCCTTTAAACTACAATTCAATTTGAATTTATTAATTAAAAATTGACTTTAAAATTTTTAATAAATACAAATGTAATTTAAATAACTTAATTTGTCAAGTAAACTAATAATATTAATTTTTTAATATATAAATAATTTTTAAAATGTAAATTATGATATTTATTTTAGTAATATATTTGTATTTGTTATAAAAAATTTAGATAAATCTTTAGGTTAAATAGATTTTATCATTGATAAAATATATCTCATGTATTAATGATATTAAAATTATTTTATATAATATTGAAAATAATTTAAATTTTTAAATATTTACTTTAATATTATGTTTCTATTTATTAACAAATTTAGTTTAATTTGATATAATATTGTAAAGTATTAAAATATTTTTTCTATATACTAAAATTATTTTAAAACATATATATCGTTATATTTATTTTAATATTATATTTTTACTTATTATAAAATATTGAAGTTAATTTTTTTGAATTAATAAAGTCAAAAGGGGTGATTTTAGTGTCCCTTAGTGAAAATTTAGGGATTTATATGACCATTTTCCTAAACCTTGAGGGCTTAACTAACCTTTTTATAATTTATACTTAAGTGATTATATGATTTGAACATGATAATTAAAATTTTAAAGAATATTATATTAATTTGAGTAATACTCACTTACAAATAGATATTATATAATTTGTGAAGTAATTGATGTAAATTATGATGCATAATCAATTAGTAAAAATTTATTAAACTATTACTACATAATAAAATAAACTATCACTAAAATATAACAATTAAAAATAAGACAACATCGATTAAATTATAATTATGTATCCAACTATATAAGCATATTGTTAAATAAATTTAATTTTTATGACTTATAAAAAATGATTGCAATTTGCAGTAATAAATAAATAGTTTTAAAATAGCATTCAATATTATTTTTAAATTACAATATTGAATTTACCTATAAGAGAAAATTTTCCTTTCAATACTTAATTTTGGAAGAAAAATTAATGTTTTAATATATTTTATTTTTTTCTTAATTGCATTGATTTTCTAATGTGTTTTTTTTAATATTTTTTAATTTGAATTGCATTTATTGTGCTTAAAGTATTAATTAAAGATAAATAAATGGTGACTCATCGAATTGGATTAAAAATAAATACTAATTTACAAATCTGAAAAATTTAATATAAAAATTAATTTTCACAGTTAATGGGATAATCATAAAATAAATAAATCATTTGTATTATCATAAACATTTGAAAAATAAAAATTTGAGTAGTACAAATTGAATATTAAAAATGAAATTTTAACTAATGAAAAATTAAATAATTTATTTTGGAAAGAAAATAGAATGATAAAATTTTTCTATCAATTAAAAAACAAACTTAATTCTGAAACTAAATTTTTTTAAAGATAAATAAGTATAATTAATTTGAAATAATAAAATAGACATATCTATAATGATCAAAAGCTCAAGTATAAATATAGTTCAGTTCAAAAAATCTCCCGAAGTCGAGATAAAAAAAAAACTTTTGTTTCAACTAAACTAGATTTGGTAAATTTCTAATTTTTGCAATTTATAATGTTGACGGTAGTTTATTGTTGATTTCGTAGTTTATTGGAAAAAAAAAAAAAGATAAGGGATTACTATAATGAACTTTTAGTATGTTATAGCAAGTTGATATTTATTTACATAAGAGGGGTAAAATGAAATTTTCTTATTAATATAATTATTTTTCGTAAAAAAATTTTATTTTAAATTTTATAATATCAATTTGGAATTTAACCCACAAAATTGAAATTGAACATAGACACTATAACTTAAAATACAAAAAAAGTGAACTAATTAATTGAAATGTTTGAACCCATAAGTGAGAAAATTTAACTAAATTTTAGAACTAATCTAACAAATATAAAATCTAAAAAATAAATTTGGTATCTAACCCAATTTATTAAAATCTTACATAAATAATTAGAATTTTTAACATAAAACTAGTGAAATAATTAGTTGAAACACATGAACCCATAAGAGAAAAAGTTTAACTAGAATTAGGAATTCATTCAACGAGAAATATAATTTATTTGGAATTTAATCTAGAATGTTGATATTTCATGAACTTAGTAGAAACATTAAATATAAAACTAGTGGACTAAAAAGTTGAAATATATAAATTTATAATTGAGAAAGTTTAATCAAAATTAAAGACTGCTACAACTAAAAATAAACTTTCACACAGTAAAAACGACATCTAACCTACATTATTGGAATCTTACCTAGATAATGTGAATATTCAACACAAAATTAATGAAATTATTAGTTGAAACACATGAACCTATACGAGAGAAAGTTTAACTAAAATTAGGAACTTATCCAACGATAAATATAATTTACTTGAAATTTAACCTAAAATATTGATATTTAAATATTTTAGTAGGAATAATAAATACAAAACTAGTGGACTGAAATGTTGAAACATATAAACCTATAATTGAATTTTTTTTTATGGACTAATTCAACCAAAAATGAAATTATATAAATAAAATTGATATATAACCTAAATTATTAGAACCTTACCTAAATAGTAGGAATATTCAACATAAAACTGGTGGAATTATTAGTTGAAATATATGAACTCATCAAAGAAAAACTTAACCAAAATCAAGAACTAATTCAATGAAAATTAAATTTACTTAGAAATTAACCCTAAATATTGATATTTAACGATTTTAGTAGAAACAATCAACACAAAACTAATAGACTAACGAGTTGAAATATATTAACCTATAATTAAGAAAGTTTAACTCAAATTATGCCTAATCCAACCAAAAATAAATTATACAAATAAAATTTAGTATTTAACTCAAATAATTGAAATGTTATCTAGATAGTAGGAATATTCAACACAAAACTAGTGAAATTATTAGTTGAAACTCATGCACGAATAAAGGAGAAAGTTTAACTAAAATTACGAACTCGTCCAATGAGAAATGAAATTTATTTGTAATTTAATCTAAAATATTAGTATTTAACGAATTTAGTAGAATACTAAATACAAAACTAGAAGGTTAAAAAGTTGAAATAAATGAACCAATAAATGAGAAAGGTTAACTAAAATTAGGGACATGAAATAAACTTGAAACATCCACCTATTAAATTAATATTTAATCAAAAGAATTGGAG